>DVZL01007466.1:0-10738 GCA_018236625.1 Lasaia peninsularis
AAGTTAGAAAAACTCATTGGTACATGGAGGGGTTCGAACTTGGACTACCCGAATGAAAGTCATAAGCGCGTACCAGTAGGCCACTGAGTCCCTATATTTTTTTTACAAATAACATCTCTTAAAAATATCACAAAGCGAGTTTCTTAATTAAATGTTTTGGCAACAAGAGAACACAAAAACACATTAGGTATCTTAAATTATCGTAAGTAACGTTAAATGATAATTTAGGTATTAGCAATTCACTCGTACGTATATAAATAATCATGAACAGTGTTCGAACAAAAAAATATATTACGATACTTGCGCCGCACACGAAGACAAGTTTTAATATCATTACGTCGACTTAAAGCCTAAGGTTGGGGTCATAGTGACGGGATTCGCGGGGGATTATATTTAAAAATAAATAGCAAATAACAATTTATAAATGTCATCCATATTCCTGATAAGGTAGGCAGAGGTACCTACCTATGAACCCATGATTAGCTAAGATAATATCTAGGATATACGTCAGAGAAACTGAAAAACTCTTAGAACCTGATGACATATTATCTGGAACGTCCCGGGACAAATAACAATTTGTACACTGAAATAAACCATAACTTACGAGTCCTTGGAGTGAGAAGATGGTTCTAAAAGGGAGAGAAAATTTTTAAAAATTGTCTAAAAAGTCTAAATTTAACACTTTTCTACATTCGTAATAATACTCAAAAGTCAATTTGAACTTTAATACTATACTATAAAGTTTAAGTCTTGGTGGAGGGGATCCAGAAAGGCAAAACAATTGAGTGTCGCCCTGTGGAAATGTAAAAAATTTGTGGAAACATGTCAAGGTATTACATTAATTAAGCAAGAGTTAGTAATAAATATGATTATTTCCAAACCACAATGTGGTTTTTGTACCAACCTTTTAACATACATATGATAAACTATATTCATTATACTATTTACGTTAAAATAGCATTAATCCTAATCGTCACATTATTTTTTTGCCTGCCGATTAGAAAAAGTTATTTGGGAAATTTTAAAATGTATGGATCTCTGTTAAAGATAAACTTTTTAAAACCAAAAAGATAATAAATTTATATATTTTTTAATACACAAAACACACACTGGCAACCTCAAAAGGTACTTTACTACGTCTTTTATGAAAACGTGCTCAGTATTTATTCTATAGAAGTTGTATGTATGTCATATATATGGAACATTCCACATAATGACATAGAAGGAACTTTACCCTGCACTTTATAACACAAATAAAATTAATATTTGGGATTCACTATTATTCTCTTTTTAAAATTTTTAATATTATAAAAACTTTTTTTTTTCTAAGGCGTTAGTGAAACAAAGACATAATTTTTTATCTCCCTTATTTATCGTCCTCTGTTAATTCGGTTCTCCTGGGAAGCAATAAGATCTGAAATCTCTTGTATTGTGCTTCTTTGGTGCCTCATTATAAAATAAAAAAAAATAAAAATAATTAAATAAAAAACGCTACCGCCAGCCGCTTTCATTTACACCAAACTAAACTTTAATTCTAGATTAAATAACCTATATTAGTCTTTATCGCGTCGTAAATAAAGTTTGATATACACGATCGTTATAAAACTTTCTTTTCTCATCATAGAAACGTCGCTACTTTTCCAGTTTTATGTTTTTGCTCCATATGAAGTTAACAGATTATTAATGGTTTAATAATTATCTTATTATGTATTCAACGCGTTGAGTAGGTTGTCTCAGATTGTGATGTGAGACGTTGATATACGACTATTATTAGGTAAGACGCCACAGAGTTATAAATAAAATAACACTTTATATCTGAGAATAAATTGTTTTATGTGTGGTGAAACATTCGTTTTTTTTTTGTTTTTTTTTATATATATTATAATAAAAAGGGAAAGAAATAAGTGGATTTTCTAATCCTATATACATGTCACATTTAAGCAAGTCGCGTTTTGTGTTACGGTACAGCTGTCGTTTGCCATGGCCGCGTTAACCGCGTAGGATCCGGGGTTCAATTCCCAGGTCAGGCAACTATTCTTAAATTTTTTTTGATTATTCTCAGTAAGCATTACATTGCTCGGATGTGCCCATAGTGGCGATAGGCTTACCACCTGTCACATCAGGGCCCTAGTACCTTGGAGTAACGCTCGCAGACCGCATTCGTAATAGTGTGATTAGATAGAGTGGGATTGAAAGAAAGTGTCGGTATAAAAATAAGAAAGGGCATGTACCGATGATTCGGTCATGTAGAAAGAATAAAAGAGGAAAGATTGACAAAGCAGATATAAAATGCGAATGTGGATGGAGGTAGGTATCCGGGGAGACATAGGTTGACATTCCACAACCAAATAACTCGCGTATTCTCCGAGGGTGGTGTCGAGAGTCTTCGTACTGGTGTGTATGCATGTAGAGATTGATGAATGTGGAGGAAGCTAGGCAGGAATGTAGAGATCGTGATGTTTGGCACTCGATACTTTTGGGACATGGCGTGAAGCTATGTATGTAGTACCTTGGCTAATCGTGGGTGTTCGTAACTAGACTTACGAGTCGTGGATCAGTTAGCACACCTCTGCCTATCTTTTCGAGGATAATAGGCGTAAAGGCACTTTTCATATACACATCGTTTTTGGCCAACTTAAGGATATCTAAGGATAAATGGGCAACATAAAAATAACATAATTGTAAGTTTTCTGTGTAAGTAAGTTTACTAGCTTGGTTCTCCTAACCGGAACACGATAACACATCTTTTTCGTCCACATTCTATATCAGATGATATCGGGGTCGACTACTTAATGTAGCGGATTTGACAAAAGCACCAGTTGCTTACAAAGAGCGACTGCCATCTGATTTTAGCAACCCAGAGAATCCAGATTCAATTCCAAATTCAAATGCAAATATTTTGCAATATACTTCAGATAGAACAACTTATTGGTTGAATCGAACTTGAAATTCCGAAGCGCTAACCACTAAAACCACCGAGGATGTTTAAAAAAAATATTCTGAGTACGTGTTAAATTGTATGTAAAGTTCAAAATAATATTTTTATTAAATGATTAATTTAAGTAATATAAAGTTGATAATTAATTTTTTTTCGTAATACGATATTTAGGAATTTTATCTGGAAATTTAATATCATATTTTTGAAGTAAGAACTGACACACACACTAATTAATGATTATGAGTTCATCATCAATCATGAAAAATAATTAAGTTTTTTTTAATAAAAAATATTTTATTCATAAACGAGATATTTAATTATAAGTGTGTGCAAATATTTTAAGCAATTAATTATATATTATTTCACAATTACTTATTAAAAAATATTTTAATTATTGTGTGTGTAATCTTACGGTGAAAGAAATATCGTGATTTGTACCCGATATTGCTACAGACTTTTCACCCGTCACATTACACTAACATCGTCGGCTCATCGTGGGTGCATATGTACCTACTCCTTTGGGAATATGTGCGTGACGATTTTTTTACAACCAAGGTAAGTTTTATCAAATCTGGTTGCTAAAAACGATTGTACAGTTCCAAACATGTACCTAACTAGACCAATACTAGCATTAGATACATATTACACGCTATCATAAAATATTGACTTTATAGTCTAAAATCCGACTGCAGAATTGTGTAGCTATCGAGGACATTCTAAAAACCACATTTTTATTTTTAATTAAGATATAATATCTATCAGGTTGCCAATCAAAATGTAACCGCTACTATTTTACAGCTTTATTTACCGCCAGATTAAACCGTGTATCATAATAATAATGAAAAAATAGCTTTAGTTTGATATATAAAAGATCAACAGCACTATGGCGGTTTAAATATATTGAAATCACTGTGAAGCTGTGAAGAGGTGCTACGATTTTTCTAAGTCTTTATACCTATGTATTGAAATGAACGAAAATTTTATTTAAAAATCAGATAAATTATTTTTTCCCGACAAATCAGTTAACAATGATTTAATTAAAAATACTACTGGCCAGCCATTCTGCAGCTGGAACTCGAACATTATATAAATTTGAATGTTATTCAAAAACCAACATGTCAAGTTTATCGAACAACTGTCGGACTATTAATGGGGAGCTTTAATTCCGCATCTAAAAAAAATATTCGATAATTCCAGAGATTATTTCACAGATATACAAGACAATGCTGTAAATTATTAGAATATTTTAATTTTATATATATGAACTCTTTTTTTACGGGATAGGTCAGCGAATAAGCCCACAGGTGTCCCGATAGTAAGAGTTTTCACTGGTAGAGTACTGTGCAGCAATTCGCATGGGTAAGGGATCTACTGCCTGACCTTTTCCCACCGCCATAATGATAATGTCGTGTTCCGGTCCGGAGGGTAGGGTGACCAGTAAATTTTCACACTAGACCTAAAACTCTGGCCACAGGACGACGACGACGACTAAAGCTTACCATCAGGAGACCCGTGTAAGCACTTCCTTATTACATATAAAAATATCAGCAAGTTTCTAATATTTTTTTACGTTTATATCACTTGTAATGATGGTAATTATTAATATTTAGGATTAGTGAAGGACATTTGCTCTCGCCTGGACTATTAGCATATTATCCAATTAAAATATAAGTTGTGACATTTTTTGTTAATATTTCTTTTCAAAATATAACGACTTTTAATAATATGTAGGATGATAATTTGAAATAAAAAAATTAGGTAATTTAGATTAATAAATAAAAAATAATGCCAACTCTTAAACTAAGCTAATAGCTTCTACAAATATACAACCCTTGTTAATGCACCTTTTACAACTTTTGTTTCTATCAGCAACGTAGGTTTTTTCTCTCTCTGTGTGTGATCACTGATTTCTGCGGTTAGGTTGATCACCTCTGTAGTCGAGAGTCGGTGTCTGACTTTGAGAGTCGGGGTCCAGGGTTCGATTTTCGGGTGGGGCAACTTGTTCCTATAAGTTTTTCAGTTTATTTGAAAAACGTTGCCTGCGATTGGATTTGTGTCTGACATATTGGTGGACTCACCATCTGTCACATCATAGAACCTAATATCCTAATATCTTCGGTTAACCGTGGGTGCATATGTGTTTCTGCCTACCCTGGTGATATGAAACATTTTACGCTCATTTGCCTACTTCAACTAAAAAAATAAATTTATAATGTTAACCAATAGATTAATACGTATAAAAAATCCGTCAAGTGCGAGGGGGACCCGGGCACCAAGGGTACCGTACCATTATCTATAAAAACGGCAAAAAAACGTGTTTGTTGTATAGGAGCGTCCTATTCAGTTTTTAGTATTTGTTATTGTGGCGGGAACCTTAATATATTATCTGTGAAAATATCAACTATCTAGTTATCACTATCCGTATTATTGTTATAAATGCGAAAGTAACTCTGTCTGTCTGTCTGTCTGTTACGCTTTCACGCCTAAACCACGGAACCGATTTTGATGAAATTTGGTATGAAGATAGAACTAAACTTAGGAAAGGACATAGGCTACTTTTTAACCGACTACACAAATGGGGGTTTGTTTTTACGCAATAAGTAAGATGGAAACATTTCTGCCCTTTGAAAGTTATCAGTGGTATTAAAATAATTAACGCGAGCGAAGACGCGGGCGGAAAGCTAGCAATTTATATTTATATAATCATAAAACATAATATGGTATTTACAGTAAAAATCCATAAAGAAATTAATACTAAATTCGTGCACTAACAACAAATACTATGAAGCTTAACAATATCATTATAAACTTCCAAGTAGACAAGGGGGACCTTATCGTTTCAAAACGATCTGCAGCCTTAGGGCGGCGACGATTTATGTATTTAGAATTAAGGTAGGGGCATTAAGGAATAAACACATGTATACAATACTATATGTGCTATATGAGAATTAAAAGATCATAATGAGTAGCATTCAATATGAACAAAATACATATATATAATATACGTAAAACAAATATTATTTAGTTTTTTACGTTATACGCTAAGATGTAAATATTTTTATTATTATATTAATAAATAATCAAGATATTAAAACAATAGTAGTTATTAGTATGATTATGTAGACATTTAAAAAAAATTTTTGTTTTGTCTGCATCATGGTAAAACTAATGAATGGATTATCTAAAACAACTTAGCCATAATAGATCAAAATCTCAAATTCAAGGTAAATTTGTATTAAAGATAACTATGTACCTAAGACTAATGCAACTAATGTAATATGCAAGTATAGACATCTTGCTACAATGGCATGTTTAAACGAGGAGTACGCTGCGAGATTTTTTACGTATATCATGTCTACCCCAACACATTAATTGTGTTCGTAAGGGTCCAATGGTCGTGTAGGGGCGGCCCGCGACTCGTCCCCAACAACGCTCGGCGTCAACGACCCGGTTGAGTCAAGGACGACTTGCCCTAATGAAAATTTGATATCGCTCGATACACCCATAAAACTTGACAATAGTATTTATGGGTGTATTTTTCTTAACCTACAAGCCACTTACAGTATTGACTCTCGGTCAACTTATAAATATTCATAATAAGTCATAAATTTTTGTAGTTCATACTAGTACACGTGGCAGTACAAAGTAGTAAGGGTATACTCGTATAATCTGCTTGGTGGGAAGTTCGTTTTGTTGTTTCTTCTCCTGACTGGTTGGGTTCCGAGACGGTGATATTTAAGAAAAAATCGGGTGTAAAATTGTTGTAGTAAATTTTTAAATTTGTTATTATCATATTATAATCTGTATTATAGTCTGCATATATGTATATTTACAGGGTACTACATATACCAAAATATTTTTTTAGAATTTTTGTCCGTTTGTACCGGTTAGTCTCTGAAAACGCTGGACCGATTTTAACGGGATCACTGGCAGACAGCTGATGCAATAAGGAATAGCTTAGGCTACTTTTATTTTAGAAATATATAAAATAAAATAGTTAAATAAAAACGCGGACGTGGTCTCGGACCCAGCTAGTCCTAGATTAGGTCACATTATTAAATCCGAGTTTTCTCACTATTATTTCTCTTACCGTAAGAGCGCTCAGAAAATGTACATAAGTTAGAAAAGCGTATTGGCAAGTGGCGGGATTCGAATTTGGACTACTGGAATGTAAGTCAGAAGCCGTAATCACCACACCACCGAAAGAAGCCTGTGTCCAGCGTTGGACGATAACAAGAAAAGACGATGAAGTGAACAATAAAATACTACACCATCGTGCAAGCAATCGTAAACATGAGTGCTACACTAGTTCACTTTAAAATCCAACTGTGGCCTACCATTATTGATGGGTTGCAAACTGTAAGGCTTCGAAAAATATTTATATATTATTTTAAAATATTTTGCGGTACTGTTTTGTTTCAAAATATTTTTGCGCGCAAGTTTAAGTCGCATTTTGCAGGTTTCATTTAATTGCTTATGAAATCATACCAATAAAGCTGATTTTTTTGAAATCCTTCGGTCGCAATATATTTGTACATACCTGAAACAAAAAAAAATATTTTCATTATTACCATATTTATGATGATTTAGGTACTTAAAAATTGTATAAATTTATCCTGAGCACGAAAAGTGATAAAATTAAAATACCTCAACAGATTATAGTGAAATACTTTTTCCATTATAAACGTGGTTAACGCTTTGATGTTATTTTTTTCTACCTTCCGAACAAAAATAAACCACCTTGTAGATGCTGAGCCAAACTTATTCTTTTACTCAATAACATCAGTGCTCGCACCTGTCGTGTTTACTTTCTGAAGGGTAGTGACGTAACGTAAGTAGTACGCAATTAACTCGTTAATACAACAGTGTTAACATCCTAGCTTCAGGTTGGCAACGCACAATTAAAAACTTTTGCTGTAAATTGGCTCCAGGTACTAGGAACAACTTGTTTGCCTTCCACTCTCGTAAATATGAACTTTATTACTATTTTCCGGTTGTTGATTATTTTTTTGTAATTATGACTCGACGAAAATAAAACAAAGAATATAGTTTAACACATAACAATACCTTTCGTAGTGAGATAACCATATAAACGCAAGGCATATTCAATGTTTCCTAATAAGCTACTAATTTTATGAAAACGACAGGGTAGTTAGTTCCTCACGCTAAGGTAACGTAGGCCATAAGGTCTAATTAGGTCAAGAGCTTATCTAATGTTTGACCGTTCGCAGTGGTTAACGACGGCACACGCTCGTGATCGATTTCGATACATTTATTATGTGCAGTCAGTGAAATATATTGACATTTAAAAATGACGGTGTTAAAATATCAAAGATAATTTTGTTTTTATATTTTAATTCTTATAGATGGACTGCATTATTCATATTCGGCAAAAATGTTGCGATTTCGATCGCATTATATCATAGGTATTTAAAAAAAATACATTGCACAATTTTGTCATCATACTTAACCTACTTAAAAAAGATTAGGTTTTACGGTCGATGTATATACATTTATGTAGAATCCAGCAATTTCGCAGTCATATTTGTGAACTGATTTTGAAAACACTTTTTATTAGCAAGAGAAAACTTCTAAGCGATCCTATTGTAACCAAGTCAGGGGCTAATCTAAAAATCTTAAATACTGTACTTTGACAACCTATCGAAACTATATAATATTGAAATTGAAATCGGTGTAGAGCTAGTACAAGATAATAAAATTGTACCTATATCTTGGTAGTGCCAGAACGAATAAAAGATTGACAAAACATATTGTATACAATGCAAATGTGTATGTCTGTAGGTATACAATGAGAAGTAGGTGGACATTCCACGAACAAATTTCTACTGTATTATCCGACGGAGGTGTCAAGAGCCGCAGAGACCGGCATGTTTTTATGCAAATTAGTAATAACTAAAGATATGTTTAATCACATCAGAATAGTCACCAAAAGCTAGTTTCATAATCATTTTTACTGTTCCTAATGATCTAATAATATGACAAAGTGGTGCTAAAGGTGTTTAGCTCTTGACATTAAAGTAACATTTCCTAAAGGGGCTGAAAAAGGTTATGATCCAACTAGTCAAATATCTGACCAATCTTATATTCAAATTGGCTTATATAAATGATATTTGGTATAGTAACGTGACGACCCCATCGCCTACTATTTAGACAATCTAAAAATGTAGGTATTAAAGTAACTAGACTATCCAGCAAGGACTTTAACGCTTTACCTATTTCTGTCTCCATAACAGTCGGGTGTTAGTGGTAGTTATTCCAGACTAAAATTTGTAACTTCGTCTATTTGAGGACTACAAGTTTCAGTTTGTTGATTTTACTTGGTAAACGAAATAATTTTTATTGTTCCCAATAAGGCAGTAACTAGGAGAAACCAAACTGGGCAGCTACTTCCTCACGCTGAGGTAAATGTTACGTGTAGGGGCTAATTAGGTCAAGAGCTTATCCAATGTTTGACCGCTTCGGTGTTCGAGTGGTTAACGACGGTCGAGGCGGAAGGTACAATATCGAGAACTCGAAAACCCCATCTGGCAAACATTTTCGATATATCTTTTAGTAAAAAGCTAAACACTTCTCCACTAATGCTCCGTTCTAATAATCAACGAACCGTAACCCTTTAGTATCGCCCTTCGCAGCTCAGCTGCTAGTAACGCGGTGACTTATATATTATATTTTTTATGGGTTAAGAAATCGAAAAACACACGGGTTTTCTGACGATAAGAGCCTTTCCGTGGCCTATAGATCCCATAGATATTGTAGGTGCGTTGTTGTCCTGTGGTCGGGCTTTTAGGCCTCATGTGCAAGTCTATAGGCTATCTTAAACCCTCTGGACCGGAATACGGCAATGTCATTAAGGCGACAGGAATTGGTTAGGCGTTGGATCCCTATCTGGCAAAGTTGCTGCACAGCTCTATACCACCAGTGGTCTTATTGGCAATGAGATAATAAGAAATATGCATGTTTTTTTTAAATACCGTAAGTTATTATATAACTGAAAAAATATAACTAAAAAAAATATATCCAAACTATCATCATTTTCGGATAATTTAAACACCGCCGCATAGCGCGCTTATTTGTGACGTCACGGTAATTTGTCAACGAAGTGAATTTAAGTGATTTCACTATGTATATTATAAATATTGTTTTGTTCCTATGTGCGAAAATGTTCCTATTATGCCCAAAGATGCTAAAATAAGGATATTAATTGACATGGCGTTCACAGTGGACCGTGACGTCACGTCATAGAGTTGCGTTTTCGAAATTTTTGAGGGAATTTCAAAAATACTACTTTTAAAGAATCAATTTTATTAATAAAATCTTAAATATTGGCAAAAATATTTATGCGGGTATATTTCTTCAGCAAAAAGGTTACACATTCAGATTAATCTGCCTATATATTGCCTATTTAACCAATGCTTGCCTCTTAAAGATCTTGAATTTTCTGAAAATTTCAATTAAGTACAAACAAACACGCGCACGGAGCTATATATTATGGCTAGTAAATAGCCTTGTTGTATATATGGCAACTGTTCAGAGTGAAGCCTCAGTACGCCACTTGAAACATGATAACCTAGGGAGGAGTGCATGGTGCGGGACAGAGGCACGTTAACGGTATTACAGATATATTTGAATAGGACACTTTCTTTAATATTACTTAGCGAAATACATTTTATGACGAACCAATTCTTTTTACTCTATTAGATAGTCTTAAGAGGAATCACTAGAGCCGTTTTTCCATACAAACGCTGTCCCCTGTTTCCTCCCTGGATAATGCCGGTAGAG
>DVZL01007467.1:0-10738 GCA_018236625.1 Lasaia peninsularis
GAATAGGTAAGGCGGTGGATCTCTACCCGGGCGAGTTGCTGCACAGCACTCTACCACCTAGTTAATGTCACGGTGTTGGTGACAATATACCCTGTGCTGGCCTCTTACGAGCTGCCTGGGTGGAAGGCAGTTGGCCTATTCTACAACGGAACGCGGACCAACACGGGGAAAAAATAATAAATACATACTGCTAACAAATAACAAAGCATACGTATTAGAATAATAAAATAGTTTTGGGACACGTTGTAGATTGCGAAATATTTTATTTCAAATAGAAGCGTTCTTGTGCCGGATTAAAACGCGACAACTCGCTGAGAAGATCCGGGAAAAGAAAGGCTGAATTTCTAAAAATTATTGATAGAAGTATGTAACTTTGCGGGAATCCATAGTCAAATAAAAATAAGATAATTTGCAACATTAATTATCTTATTTAATTAAATATTTAATTTTATAACTTGCAAAATTAATCACTTTTACTTTAATAATAATTTATTATTTTGCAAACTTTCTGTCGGAAAAATAATAGTACGACTTGAACACGCAAGTCACAAAATTAACTCGCAACGTTATTTTCGCTTTGCAACCGAATAATATAACTATTTAAGTTTTGTCCAAAGAATTTTTCACACCATAAAAAGCTGCAGTGAAATATGCAATATTAGCTGGCTGTCTATTGTTATAAAATAAAAGTATATACTTGTAGCGTACCTTTCGGCTATGGTGCCCCCTCGATTCGGCATGTCGGCATGTGTGGCGCTTCTTTGAAGACCGCCACCGAATCTGTAAACAAGAGAAAACAAAAGATTAAAAATAAGAAATGACGTAGGAGATCCTGGATTCGATTCTCAGATAGGGCAACTTGGTCAATGAGTTTTTTTCAGTTTATCTGATATACATAGTCGGAGATTGGAATTGTGCCCAATATGGCGACCGACTTGCCACCATCATATACCAATGAGTTTTTCTAACTTAAGTACAGTTTCTAAGTGTTCTTACGGTGAAGGAAAACATCGTGAGGAAAACAGGATTCGTGTATTTCAATTTAACCTAATCTAGGATTGGGCTTGGTTTCCCGTTTCCTTCTGGGTTGCAGAGGTTAGATGTCAATCGCTCTGTACAAACACTGCCCCCTTTTTAACAAACCCCCTTTGATTAAGTTAGCCGAACCGATATCATCTGATATAGAAACGGGATAAGTTTAGGAGAAATAAAATACTGGCACAAGGTTTTTGCATTTTTTTTTGGAATTCCTTCCTTTTTGAATTTGAAATCTATTCGAATCTAAACAATAATTGATTTTAATGAAGTCCTGCTATATGATGGCTTACTTTAAAACACAATATTTAGGCAGAAAGTTTACTTTCCTATGGTTGAAGCCTTAATTTAAAGAAGAGTTAATCTTAATACAAGTCTACCCCGTGCCTTAGCCAATATCAATCGTCATTAATAGCATTTGTAGTATTTAATAAAAAACAGTACTTACATAAATATAATAAAAGTATATGATGTATAAAAATACATTAACATATAGCGTATATTCATTCATAATAACTTGTATTAATTATATAATTATCTTTACATACGAATGTGCAGATATTACAAAAAAGAATCAACACGTAAGAACAAAAGTAGTCAACAAGAGACGAGTATATAATTATTTAAGATTATAAATATAATCTGCGACTACTATTTCAACCAATTTTATGCTATTTCAACAATTTAACGTTATGCTACTTTTCACTAAAAGTTAATGATACGTTGCAAAGTCCGAATATGAACCTCTTACATAAATTTATCCATAACTGCCCTCAAAAAGAGACACGATAATAGCGAGCACTAACTTAAATACAAACAGCTAATCTGACTGACGACGCTCGTTGAATCAGCAATCAAAATTATTCAGCTATAATACTAAAGAGCGATGGGGTTGTTAATTCCCTAAATACTCCTATGTGTAGCCCAATTCCAATAAGTAATTAAGGCAACTTAAAGGTTCACCTTTAGAAATGTAATATATTTCGAGGGCGAGTATTTCACGGAAGAGAATTCCTGGTGGCGATTGCATGCTATAAGTGGAATTTACTCCCACCATTGCGACGGCAATGGTCCCAATTATTAGCTAATGAACTATAGAATAACTTTTAATATTATACATTTAAGGAGAACCAATAATCAGCTGACCGACGAATAACATGTTGAAAGCAATATTATTTAAATATTACAAAATATTCCACATAAAGACCGCCTTATTGCATGCAATATTCGCGGTATATAAGTCACGGTTATACGGAAATAGTTTTTCTACTGTGTACCTGTATGTACATGAGACGTTCTAGGAAAACTTAATAGTAGTTTTTCACTACTGATAGGATATTTATTTACTATCAAGTCAGTCCTTAAAAGCAGAAATATCTTCGACTAAAACCAAAAGTAACGTTTTGAAGAAACAGTTATATTCCACAATGTATGTTATAAACACGTATTTTATTTTAATGAGGAAATAATACTTCTTCTTAATTAAGTGCAAACACTCGTACCTACTATGTAGGTATTTATGGAACAGGGTAATAAAATAATTATTACATTGAGCAATACGTATCCTTATTAATATTATAAATGCGAATGTGTGCATAAAACTATTTTAATAAGTGAAATTATTATAGAAATAAATTTTACCGTGAAGGACTAAATTTTATAAATAAATAATTAAATATTCCTTAAATATGTGCACAAATTAACTAAACCATAAATATATGTTAATAATATTAATAATTTTGTTAATTATATGAATGAATAAAAACACTTATCTATGTCTATCTATAAACGTCTATTTTCACCGGGAATCGAACCAGGGCCTCGCAGTTTGTCACTAACCCTTCTACTCACGAGGTGATCACACAAAGGTCTTTTTATTCCAATATCTTTACTTTTTCTTAATATTTTCTTGCGATAAAGCTAATAATTTTTATATTCAACAACAGCAGCAGCAACAGTTCAAAATGACAGTAAAACATATATATACAAATAAATAAAATTGGAGTATCTGTATGTAATATTACAATAACTTTTTACTAAGTGTATATTTATAAGGTACATATACCATAACAACATTTTTTAGAATTTTTGTCTGTTTGTACCTGCTATCTCCGAAACGACTAGACCGATTTTGACGGGACTTTCACTGGCAGACAGCTTATGTAATAAAAATCTTCTAAGGCTACTTTTATTTTATAAATGTATAAAATAAATTAATAAAATAAAAACACGGACGAAGTATGGGCACAGCTAGTAATACATAATAGGTATTACTGTTGTTGTTATATCATCTAGCGATTTGGAAATCTTTCGCGAATTCCATTTGTCCATGAACTTTAGCAAAACAAAGATTTATTTAGTTTCAATTTGAATACCTGACTCTAAATCAGAAATACTATAATAGCCTTATGATAAATATCCTCCTATCAACGTTCCTCACAAATGTCATATATCTCGGAAACTTGATAATAAGTAATAAAATAATAACTTGACAATGACACAACACTATTGCGTTTAATAGTTATTATATTTTACGATGATTATTTTTTTACATACTCGAAGCAATATCCCTCGTGACTTTTGTTCCATACAATAAGGTTGCCTGGAAGAGAACATAGACTGCAATAAGTCCGCCTTTGTGTAATTTTTTTTTTATTTCATTTTTTATGAGATAAGGAAGCGAACAAGCACTCGACTCTCCTGATAGTAAGAGACAATCGTAGCCTATAGACACCATAGATATTGTAGGAGTGTCGCTTTCCTGTGGCCACAGTGTTATGCCTGATGTGCAAGTCTACCGGCTACCCTAACCTCCGGACCGGAACACGACAATGTCATTATGGTGGCAGAAATAGGTAAGACGCTGAATCTCTACCCGGGCGAGCTACTGCACAACACTCTACCATCAGTGGTTTTGTTGGCAATGACCTTATTAACCTATGCTCGCCTCTTACGAACTGCCTGGTAGAAAGGCAGATGGTCTATTCTAACACAGGGGACCCGGGCCAACATTAATTTCTAAATATTTTTTTACATGATGTATTTTTGTAATTTGATTTTTAGTTTTTTAAAATATTTAGTTTATAATATTTCAAATAGTGAGTATAAAAAGAACAAGCAAAGATTGGAGTCCTGGTAAAAAAGTGATAAAACATTGATTATAAACATTTCCTTTCCCTAATAGATAATATAATTAAGTCCTTTGTATTTTTATAGCCGAAAAGATGCAGTAACAAAGGAAACCGGTATTCTAATATCCCATTAAAGTTATGTGGAACAGAACAAGTACACATGAATAACAAAGTTGCTTTAAATGTAAACCGTTTAAATTACACTAATTACTAGCAGTGCCGGCAAACTTTCTACTATATAAATACGTATAAAGTAATGGTATGACATGTGTTAAGTATACGAAATATTCTCCAATCTATTCAAATATAGATAAAAAAATAGAAATATTGATTGAGTCTTTCTACCACAACCACAATGAAACGATATTTTTAAAAATACAATTATACTTAATACACTTTTGGAAAACTACAGACGGATTTGGAGAGAAAAATCTAAATCATTCTTTACCTAATAAATATTTCTCCGCTCAATTAAAATTTTATATTCATAAAATATCTATAAAAGAAAAATTATCTTCACGCCAGTTCCCTTGCTGGGTAGGCAGATAGTATCGAGTACCAAGAATTAAAAATATTTTCATTTACCTGGGTTTTTCGAATTTCTCCCTGAGGCTCTTGAAGGCATAGAGCCTATCCTCCACAGGCCGTATCGACAGCATTTTTCGTTTATTCACTTCACTTTAAAAATAATTTTCAAAACCATTCAGTATTGAAACATTTGTTGAAAATATTTTTTTTACTACAGATTGAGTGACATATTGTAATGTTTATTGAAATATATGCAAGGATGCGGCGTATGTCCGTCACATCAGTTAATGATATACTGTCATTGGTTCGATTTGTTCGCGCGATAGACGTCTGGCACCACACAAGTTTGTATACAAATACTTCCTCTTTACGACACAGGCGACTTCATTATCCTTCTTGGTAATTATTTAAGGGCTATTTATTAGTAGATATTATTTATTATTGTCTGTCTATTATAGAGGTTAATAAAGGGACTCAATTACTAAGACTATGCAATCCGTCTGTGTGTCTCAAGAACTGTCATAGCTAGGAAATGAAATTTTCATAGACCGCTACAACAAGAAATATTAAAAACTAAAAAAAATATTTAAGGGCGCTCCTATACAACGACCGTGATTTTTGATAATCGGTATAAATAACGACAATATACCTACAACAAATATATTTTTTTTGGAAAAAAAGCTCTTTCTAGCTCACATTAAAGTACTGTGCCCCGCATACAACAACAACCATAGATAACTAAACAGTTAAATGGTATTAACCCGTTATATACACAGGAAAAGTGTGGGTTTTCAAAAGATAAGCCGTCCTATATTTAATAAACTGTTATTAAAACTTATCACCTCTGCGGTCGAATGAAGTCGGAGACCTAGTTTGACGCAAGAGGTACCAGGTTTGAGGATTTGCAAGTCTAGTCCAATCCAGTCCAGCGACCCTTCGAACCGGAACACGATAACGTCATTATTTTTTTCAAAAATTTGAAGAATAACACACTTGTATTTATTTATTTTTTGTTGTTTTGAATGTTCTAGTATATCTTCTGGACTTACGAGTCGTTGACACTTACTAGTCCTTTGGGGATAACGGTTAAATGTACTTTTTTTATTTAAAAAATAAGGTTTAATTATTACGGGTTTCAAGGTTTGAAAATCAACATTTATATCTTTATACTATTGTAACTATTATACCATAAACTAAACACAAAGATAGAACATATTATGCTAAAGCTTTTAGTATTTAAAAAGCGGGTATGAGTAGCCTTTTAAGCCACATAGGTGCGCTCATGCATATCTGCCTACCTGTATGGATAGTTTGAGTGAAGCGATATAGAGTTATTAACATAAAAAATATTCCTAGATTCTTTTAAATTGAAATTATTACTGTCTTCGTCTATACAAAATAAGTTGTTAAATCAAAATATCAACTGCTTGAGATATACATATAGTTATACATATAGTATATAGTATAGATATACATATAGTATACTTATCTATACAAACAAAAAAATTGGAGTGACTACATATACGTAATATTAAAATAATCGCTTTTTACTAAATGCATATGTATGTTTACAAGGTACATATACCAAATTAATATTTTTTAGTTTTATTGTCTGTCCGTGTGTTTGTACCCGCTAATCTCTAAAACGACTGGATCGATTTTGACGGGACTTTCACTGGCAGATAGCTTATGTAATAACGAATAGCTTAGACTACTTTTATTTGACGAAATCGCGACTAGACACGACTAGTATATTATGTAAAATTACAGTTATTAAAATATTTATATGTTTGAGGTGATAAGTGATGAACTCTGAAAGTGCTGGACCAATTTAAATCTCTCTTGCAGTTAACAGATACTCGTATTATATAAATAAACATCGAGAAGACCCGGGATCTAAGTCCGATATGGCGACGGACTTGCCACTTGTCATATCGTCCTACCCTTATCGCTGCCTATTTTTTCGAGGATATCGGGGTAATTATATTTATAAATTTATTTAAAATTATATAAAAATTAATCAGCGAAAAGTTTTCACGCGCAAAAAAATATCGCGGTACGAAGTTTGTCGGAGCATTTGAGGGAATAATTTCGGTAACTCAAATCTCAATGTTTTGAGTGGTCTCCCGCAGACCTTGTAGACTAGCGAAGCCATAAGAAAGGATAAACTTATTAATCTGTTGTTTGCTATCATTTATTTTCATTAACCTAATATTAAAATAAATTAAACTTTTATAAAAAATAACAATAATATACACTTAGATAAGTATTATTTATATTTTTATTGAAGTATATAAATATATATACATATTTTATCTGTAAGTAATAGTACCTACCGTAGCGCGAATTAAATGACTAAAGTTCACAAATGAGGCTCAGGCTTTCGGGATTGAAAAGCGAGCGCGCTTTACCGGAGGCGTTCTACGACTGTTGGGAGGGCGGCGTATCTCGGGTATTGGGCGGGCGGCCTTTCTATGGACCACCACAACCGCCTAGCATGAGAATTCGATTACTACAACTGCCTATCATGGGAACTCGATTACTACTAGATTCTACAAAATACTCGTCCGCGATTTTATCTAACGTTTTTTTATCTTATACATTTCTAAAAATAAAATTTTAGGTTTATTAATAATAAATAAGTATTACTGAACAAATTACACAAATCGATCTAACCCCAAAGTAAGCAAATAAAATGCTTGAGTTATGAGTGTAAGACAACGATACTAATACATAGAAATACTTAAATATATACAAGAATAATTTTAATAAACATCCAGACCCGGAAATACAAACACCTCATCACACAAATCTCTTCCCCCGTCGGGAATCGAACCCGAGCCTCGCGGTTAGTCGATGCAGTTATGTGTGTACGCTAGCCACTCGACCAACGATTGGTGATTGGGCCTTTTGGATTGCAGAAGTCAGATGGCAATCGCTCTGTGTAAAAAACTTCGAGTCCCTTAGACTAGATTGCCTATCCTGATATCATCTAATATAGAAATAATAGAAAATGATATTGAATTTAGTTTTCGCAGTTTCACTGTGCCATCATTAAATTATTTAACAATAATGTAGATCTGGGAGAGAGCCTCGGTGGCCAAGTGGTACGCGCTTACGGTGAAGAAAAACATCGTGAGGAAACCCGGATTCATTGGATTCAATCTAATCTAGGTTTGGGACTAATTTCCTTTTTTGGTTGCAGAAGTCAGACGGCAGTCGCTTTGCGTAAAAACGGATGTCCTAGTCAAATCCCCCAGATTAGGTAGATATCATCATATACGGGATAAGGCCTATCATCTATTTCATGTAAGATGAAAGAAGAAGATCTGGCTCACTTACTGTATAGGAAAACCAGACATACAGATTTTCATGATATTCATTATAAAAATAAATTAAGCCTTGGAGAAGAATACTTTTATCTCTATGTTTTATAACAATTTTGCGAGAGAGATAATTTACTTAAATAAGAAAAGCTAGAAAAGCACATATGTATATATAGATACACTCACAATAAAATACATACAGCTTTCAATGCTCTTGAAATATTTAAAATTAGAATACGAAATGAGACTGTATAAAACAAGCTTGATATAAACTTTAAAACATGGCCACCATCCGTTAATAAGCTCCAAACGTTGCTTGTTAACAATGAAACTTTGCTTACACTAGCATTGTGTGTAAACAAAGGAACACAAGATGGCGCCACGTTCATTATAATGACACTGACTAACCACCAGCACTTCGCGTAATGCCTGCTCCACACGTACTTCAGCGACAAGTTAGTTAACTAAATTTTAGAAATCCTACTCTAGGATATAATTTTTTTTATGAGACAAGACAACTAACAAGCACAGGGGTCTCCTGATGGTAAGAGACAACTGAGGCCTATACACCATAGATGTTGTAGGTGCGTCACTGTCTGTGGTCAGGCTGTAAGACCTTATATGCAAGTCTACCGGCTACCTTACCCTCCGGACTGGAACATGACAATGTTATTATGGCAGCAGGAATAGGTAAGACGATGGATCCCTACCCGGGCGAGTTGCTGCACAGCACTCTACCACCAGTGGTCATGTTAGAAGTGACTCAGTTAACCTATGTTTGCCTCTTACGAGCTGCCTGGTAGGGAGGCAGATGATCCTTTCTACATAGGGAACCCGGACCAACACGGGGAATATAAATTGAAGAAGAAACTAATCTTCTACAACAAGGAGCTGTATTGCTGGATAATGAAGGATAGTTAGGTGGTTTCTTTCCTTGTCGCACCTAACTCCAGCCGGCAGTGCTTCTGCTACTTCACAAACGCACTGAGCAGGATGGAAGCTAGATCGAAAAAATCCCTGTGTTGGTCCGGGTTCCGATGTAGAATAGGCCAAATGCCTTCCACTCAGGCAGCTCGTAAGAGGCGAGCACAGTCTCTTGTCATCAACACCGTGACATTGACTAGGCGGTAGAGACTTGCAACGACCACCGCCTTACCTATTCCTGCCACAATAGCGTCAGTGCTTACCATTCTCATGTTCTGGTTTGGAGGTAAGCCGATAAACTTACTCACGCAAGAGGCTTACCACCCTAGCCCCAGGTTGGCAAGGCACCATTTCCGCCTTTGGTGTTTATAGGCGACGTGTATTTCTTACCATCAGGAAATCCGTTTGCTTGTTTGCCTTCTAATATAATCATATAAAAAAATCATAAGTGTTCTTCTTCACCCCGACCGGGAGTACATAGATCCTTTACTACATTTCTGATTAAATTGCTTTAATTTTTTTGAACAATCGAGGAGAGTCTTCGAAATTGACAAAATCGAAAACAAATAGTACGGAACCAGGTGAGATATCCATTCCCGTCCATTACCCACTGTCTGCCCATTTGGTTTTCAAACGAACACACATTAACGCTAGTCAAACATACACACACACACATAAATAAGTTGCGGGACATCGTTCGTCTCCAAGCCTGAACCACAGACAAATTGAGGTTTCAGAAAAATTAAGTCATCGCGTCTGCGGTCTAAATTGCAATAATGAGACAATTTTGCAAGATTTTGAAGAAGATTAAGATTTGACAGCTTCGTTTGCTGTTTGTATGATGAAGATGTCTGTATTTCTGGGTCTGGGTGTTTATTAAATTTATTATGGTATCGATTTGTGTATTAGTATCGTTGACTAACCCCCGTAAATAATAGTTTAATTTGCCCTGATATATTTATTTGTTAAACACATTAAAAATGCAAGAAAACATACTTCAATTTTATTATCATTTCTAAAGTGAACATTTTTGTTGACGTTTCAAAAAATGATCTTGTATTATTTTAATACAATATCTTCTCTGTGACTGTCTAAATCACAAAAAGGATGACAAAAAGAGCATTCATTATCAATGTCAATTTTTTTATTCAAAAGTAGCTTTCCGCTACTTAATCCGCATTTAAAATATCAGTGAACCTGCCATCAAAATCGTTCCAGTTACAGAGAGTAGCCTGAACAAACAGACAAAAATTGTAATATTATTTTAGTATATGGATCGTGTATACATACACATGTATTTAACAGAAATTATTTATTTTAATATTACAAACATAAACTGTAATTTTATTTGTTATTATTTATTATAGATTATTCATTAAAGTAACATTATTATTATTATATTATTTTGATGTTATTTCGAATAGATGAAAATAACTGCGTAATTCACGACGGCATGAAAGTTGGTTCTGAAATATGTATTCATGAACTCCCACCGTTTTGTAGTATCCAGACATGGAGGCTAAACCCCCATTGTATTATGTTGGTATGTCTGTATTCCGGAATACCACGGAAATGCGTACAGTTACAATTGCCGTGGTATTTTGTGAACCCATACATCAAAGGGTTTTGTTGTTTATGGTTTTAAGCCAATTTATGATGAATAAATTTTGAGTTAAACAAAGGACTTTGAATAGTATAATTTTTTTCTGTTATAGCAAATATTTTTGCTTTGTTATAATTTAAGAGTATTATTTTTTAAAAACTTATTTCAATTCATTATTATGTTAGTCTAAG
>DVZL01007468.1:0-10738 GCA_018236625.1 Lasaia peninsularis
TTTTATTAGTAAAGGAATTGCTGCAAGCATCCGTAGAAAAATACGAATAAAATTAGATATAATAATAATATTATTATTATTAATTTACTTCATTATACACAAATACACAATAACAAATAACCAAAAGTCAAAACGATAAAATTAAGGCAATAATTAACAAAACTAACAACAGTAAGAAAGTGATAAAGAAAAAATTACAAAATTAATAATAACAACAAAATCCACGATTTTAATAAAGCAATAAAACATATTCGTGCGTATTGGAAACTCGAATGACGTTTATTTAAAAATAGCGAACCGAAAGTTTGCATTGCCTGAGATCGGCGCGTCCCCGTACCACGAAGCAAAAATGATACTTGTCAAATAATATTAGACTAAATTAAAAAGGTATTACTTTTACATAACCCGTCTATATTTTTACTTTGATTGAATATGGCCAGTTCATTATTATATCGCAGTAAAAATATTTACTTAGTAAAAGAAGTTTGTTTACATAATTTATACTCGTACTACATACTAGCTACTCGTGACGGGTAGTATATGTTTACAAATTTACAAATGAAAAGCTCTGTATTATTTATAAAATTAACAAAAAATAGAAATTGATTGGATGAAGATGGGAATCTGTTACTAAAATTTCGTAGTCCATCCGTCTGTTACCAGGCTGTACCATAAGATTTGTGAAGCTGAAGTGAAGAAGAAAGATGCTACTCAAAAAACGTGATATTTTGCTTTTTTATAGATACGGGCCCCTTTGTGCGCCAGTATGACTCGCGCTTGGCTGGGTTTTATATTACACTACCCTATATTCGTATAGAGAAATCAAAACAAACCAGTTATAAAATATGTGTCGGCTACAACATTATAGTTTTTGTGGTAGAAGCTGTGAAAATAAATATTTTACAAAGCATCTTAATCCAAAATAAAATTGAATAAGCTCCATGCGTTTATAACAGGATAATTTTCAAATGACATTTACCGCCATGTTGTAACGACTTGACACCTTCATTCCGTCTCATGCATAATTTAAAAATGGAATCTCACTTTTTTAGCCTTTGGAATATTACTTAAAGTGCCTAAAAGACATAAATTCCGAACTGTGACTTGGATTACTTTTGTTTGAAATCAAATTTAAATTTCGACTCTTCTAATACGATTTTGAGATTACATGTCATTGAGATTGGAATTAAAATGTTAATTTTGGTATCTTTTGAATGTATTTTACACTTTTTTAGTAAAAACAATATTGTATGAGTTCACTTAAGGTAATTCAATAACATTATGTTTGTAAACGCGTGTTTAACATAATGTTATTCTTAAATTAATTGTTTAACATTACATTTCTTTTGTTTTATTTTTTTTCTTTAATTTTGTTTGGAATATTAAGTGTTCCATTACACATAAATGTTTCAACACTTTGATCTCATAGATGTTTGTATTTACCAAAAATATTCTTTCCGTGACTAACATATGAGCTGATAGCCATAAACGCTAGGGCAGATTTTTATACTAGCTAAGACTAGACCATCTTTATCACGTTGGCTTTCAAACAAAAAAAAATAGGAGCTAATAGCCACAGAGACACATTTCCCTGCTTTTTATCACGATTCCTGTATCTTGAAATTTAGCCCTTAGGACTTTATGATTAAAATGCTTAATCTAAACATCTTTTTCACTGAAATATTAAAACATCCTCCCAATATTACAAACGCGAAAGTTTGTAAGTTTTTGTTAATTTGTAAACGAAAAAACGACGGGACGAATTTGGATGACACTTTACAGTAAGATAGTTTATACATGAGTACAACACATAGGCTAATTTTTATCCAATTACAAAAAAGAAGGCATGTTTTTACGCAATTAGTATTTATTATAAGTCGGTAAAAAATCTACTCTTTGGAAAGCTTATAGTAGTAGTTATAATATAATTATTATTGTTTTTATTAAAAAATCCGAATCTGATTATTATTGTGCGTGTGTAAGTGTATGTGACTGGAATACATGTATGTGTGTGACAGAAACCTTCGGTTAAATGAGACAGAAAATAAGTTGCCTAAGTTGTAGATAGAGACAAAGAAGGAACCGTCATTAAGCTAAAGGTACAACAATCTTATTTCTCTTTCTAGCTTTATGATAATACGTTTATGAAATTTAATAAACATTTTTTAATTAGGTGTTGTCAAATATGTGTTTTTAAACTAAAACATGATTGCTTTGTGCAAAATGTACAAAATACGAGAATTTAACGACTTCAGATGAAACAAAATAGATTTTATTTTAGAATTTGTATATGACATTTACAAACACAATATTTTAATAGGCGAATACTCGCCAAAATCGTAGGAGATTCATTGAGTAAATCAGTCAGATGTGAAATGGCAGCACATGTTATAAATAAATAGGGCTGGCAGTGTTTTTATGAAAAAAAATTTTCTTCGAAATTCAAATTTTGTAATGGAACTGATTTATATTATTAAATAATAAACACGCAGCTTAAAATTATTTTAGCTACATAATATTTTCTTTGTTTTTTTTAGGCTTTTTAATTGCAAAGAATTAGGCTAACATTTAAAATACTCTTTTAATTGATAATGGATTAATAAATAAATCATAGGATACGTTGAGACCATAAAGCAAAGGCCTCTCTCAGTCTCATGATTAATCTGGAGATCACACTTCTAACAAAGGCCTGCCCTTAATACGTATTGCTCGACTTTAGACTGGTCATCGTCCCTTTCTGGGAGTTTTGCAGAGTTGATAAATTCGCAACAAGACAGCCTTATGAGAGTAGATAACTGGCCATATGAAAATGAGATAGATGTTTAATATTAGAGACAGGTCTTTGTTAGGACTGTAATTTCTGGATAACTGAAAATAAATGACCGAACCTATGAAAATGAGGTAGATGTTTAATATTAGGGACAGGTCTTTGTTAATGCTGTAATTTATAGATACCTTTAGATTTATGGTTGACACTTACTCGAATTCATCTAACTCCGTAGGCAAATTATATTCTCGCGATTGATTGTTTGAAGAGTGTACCAATATTGATATAGAAATAGTTTAGAATTAAATTATAGATGCATTATGTTATATTATAATAAAACCTAGATCGTGACACTTAGCGCTCCATATTCTCTGCCTACCTATACAAGAGACCTGGTGTGAAGATATATATATGTATGTATTATGACAGATTTTGTCAATTTTTTATGGGATAATATAGCGAACAAGCACACGGGTCTCCCGATGGTAAGAGCCTATAGACACCATAGATGTTGTAAGTGCGCCACTGCCCTGTGGTCGTGGTGGTGGTGTCTGTGTGTGGGTGGTGATGGCAGCAATAGGTAAGGCGGTGGATCCCTACCCGAGCAAGTTCCTGCACAGCACTCTACCACCAGTGATCATGTTGGTACTGACCCAATGAACCTATGCTCGCCTCTTACGAGCTGAATTAGCTTAGTTCAATGAAGTGTCACAGCGGACAAGGTTCTCTTGATAGTAAGAGATGAACGTCGTCTATCGAAATAGATGTTGTAGATTTGTAGATGTTGTCGCTGCCATGTATCCGGGATGCTAGTCCTAAGACTGGAATACACTTTTCGAAAAATAAAAAACCTTTGATGTGTAGGTACCATAGATAATTTATGATACAGATTAACCTATTTTCTTTTATGATAAAAAAAGCTGTTGAACGCTCGTAATGTACGAATTTTACATCCTTACCAACTAGAATAGCGCGTAAGTCGTGACATCGTCGCAAAATAACTCGTCTAATTCCGTCGCAGACCGAATAATGTATTGTTCGACTACCGCCTCTGGATTTGGGACTGACCTGGAGCATATCCAGCTATAGAGAGAGCTTTAAACGAAAATTTGACAGTAAACATTTTTATTTAATCGCAATAAAACTCCAAAAATCACTTTACTTTCAAAATTACGTCGTTGAAACCTGAAATTGAGTGCAACTCAAAAATAAATTGCATGTTAATCTATTTTAAATAGAAACAATTAAAAAGAAGTTGCAGTCAAATAGAAAAATAATAACATTTTCTAAGGTAATAGTTGAATTCATAAACCTTATGTTTTGAAAGTCTGTTGAAATTAGGTACCAAAAAATTTGACTATTTACAAATGGACTACATTGCTTTAGCTTAAATCATAGGTAAACTCCGTAGTTGCATAGAATTCAAGGCAAAATAATGTAGCATGAAAACTTAACAGGAACCTCTATTGTAAAGTTTTCATGCTATATTATTTTGATTTGACACAAGAATACGACCTTATTGCACTTGAAATAAGGTAACAATTTGACGTAAACGTATGCCGTGGCCGTCCAATGTTCTCTTTGCACTTCTTTTAAAGATTACATTTCAGGAGGCCAGTCTTTTTAATTTATTTTTACGAATAAGAAACAAAATTTACTTTCGTTATACAATTGCGTGCTCTTTTTCGAGAAACAGATTGCTGTGACCCTTATATTACAGTATTATTTTTAAGTTCTGATTTTTAACTGTCATATTGTTAAAAAACTAACATGCGTTCCTCACAATCAAATCATAACAATATCTTTATAAATTACACTCTACCAATATATACTCTTAGACAATGACGTGATCCGGTATAAGCATGTGTAACCTGTTTTATTGGCACCCGAATTATTCTTGAATTATCGTAATTTATGGCTTTCCAGTCTCTTATGGAAAATGTCGGTGCGTTTTTATGGAGTCATAATCTGGGTGCATTTTAAATTTGTCTTTGATATTTACGTAATAGAACTGGCAAAGTTGATCGAGGCCACTTAACGTCGGGAATTCGACAAGTGCGTCGGTTTCTTATATAGAGCGACTACCATCTGACCTTGCAAGAGAAGAAACCAGGCCCAATGGTAGATAAGGAAACTTAAGTTACTGATAGCTTGACTGACAACGAGGTAACGAGGCTTAACTCACAGGAATATCAACATTCGTAGTTTCCCGAAACCTTTCATTAATAAAACGTATTTATATTTAATATACATTATTTTCTTTGACTGTACAAGCAGTCCTAGATTTCTCATCATCCAGAGAGTAGTTATTTCATAAGGGTAGAAAAATTTTCAGCGCTTAGTTTAAATTTTGATAGAAGCTATGGGACGCGCCTACTATGAAATTTTGTTAATCGTAACTTTGGCAGCTATCAAAGTTTTATAAGTAAAATACGAAACAAATCCTTTTTTATGAGAGAGCGAAAAGACAGCGAAGAGTTGAGTTCCGCAGTTCATCTGGTGGGAAGTGATATTTTGCTCAAGGATGGTAATGTACTAAGCCAAAAGAAACTTATTCACTCTTCGTTTAAATGACGCTAATTTGTATTTCTCCAGAAACACCTCTTTGGGCGGACAAATCCAATCCATAGCGGTGCGAATGATGAAAGATGAGGTGAACCTTTTAGTCTTAGTTCGTGAAATGTCTACTAAGTAAGGATGGTCGTCTCCGTTCGCCCGGTATTACAGTGATGAAAAGAGACTAGTGGAATCAAGATATGAAGCTCCTGTGCGAACCTAATTGTATCCGATAAAATACCAATAGACCAGCCACTCTGCAAGAATGCTCAAGACCGGCTACCCTGCTCTACAGATCGGGACATGACTATGTCATTATGAAGGCTGGAATAGGTAAAGGCTAAAGGGTGATACCTACTCGGGTGAGTTGCTGCATTTATGAATTGCCTGGTAGGGAAGCAGCTGATCTTTTCTCGGGGAAAAAATTAATACGTAATTTTCTAACGTATAAATTTTATTTTCCATAACCAGTCTTAAAAATTCTTGTCAGAAACATTATTTTTGACAAATTTGACAATGACAACCGTTGCTTTTTGTATAACGGTTTAAGTATATTAGCGACCCGCCCTGACTTCTGAATTGGCACGGGTATATTACCTATGCATGTTTTTACATATAAACATAACCCTTGAATCTCTCTAAACTGGAACAAAAGCCGTCGGGTACTTTTAAAGCGTCTTTGTATTATAGTAGTGATTGATGTAACTATTAGAAAATGTTCACTCCTCGATCTTGTAATTTTGACAGTTCCAATTCTTATTTTTTTATAAGATCATATTCTGCTTTTTTATATTACCAAAGCAACGATGTTCGAATCACAATAATTTGGAAGCTTAAGGAGATAAACTTTCAATTTTTTTATTTCGGTCAGGCTATAAAAAGAAATATTTAAAACTTTGACTGAGTTTGAAGAGACACAAAGAACGGAAGCGTAGATAGATCTTAATAATAAATTTTGATGAAGCTTATCTATCTTTTCTCAATTCAAATCTAATATGCTTTTACAATCGATTTGTTCCATCTTTAAGACTGATTATATGGCAACCTTATTAACCTGCGCAAATCGGAACACGACTTCGGCAAGCTTTGCTTTCGGCATTTATCCCAGAGAGTCGCCACAAAACCTCACCGCTTAGTTGAAAAATGTAACCTCATTTTATATAGTTTACAAATAGATAATATTTATCACAGTCGTTGGGATGAACCTATATTAATACTCGTGCTATGACTTGCACAGATAATATATCATGCGTAATTGAAATACACTGGACATTAAATAAATACGATGAATCATTTAAAATGTTTGCAAATTGATATGGACGATTATTATAATAATAAAAAATATCTGCCTTTTGTTTTTATAACAAAACTTTTATAGTTAATTTGCTATTTAGTTATTGTTAAATTTATTACAAATATTTTTTTAAGGATTTTTGTCTGTGTGTCTGCTTGTACCCGCTTATTTCTGGACCACTGGATCGGTTTTGACGGAGCTTTTCACTGACAGGCTGCTGATGTTATAGCCTAGGCTACTTTTTTTTTGAATTTTAATTAAATGTGTATAATAAAATAATTTTTATTTACGTATGTTTTTTTTTTCATCCTTACACATAAATGTCCATAATACCAAGTGGCTTACGGGTAAATAATATGATTTTATTAATAACTAGCTGTGCCCGCGTCTTCGTCCGCATTTTTATTTAATTCATTTATTCTATACATTTCTAAAATAAAAATAACCTAAGCCCTTCCTTACTAAATTAGCTGTCTGTCAGTGAAAGTCCCGTTAGAATCGGTCTAGCCATTTCAGAGATTAGCGGTTGACATTCCAAAACGTATTTTAAAAAATACGTTTTGGAATATCTACCTTGTAAACATACATAAGCAGTCCTGTGTCTCATCGACTCTTATGTATAGTACCTACATGTCTAAAATACAAGAAAACTGTGGTAAAACTGATATTCCAATGAAATCATTTCTGACACAAAAACGTTCGATATTTAAAATAAATAACCGGCCAATAGGATTCCGGTTTTACCCTTTGAGTACGGAACACTAAAAACTGGCCTCCAATTAAGGACATTGCCAAGCTTAGATCAAAGCTATTCTTATCTAAAACAGTGTTGTAACAGCTGCCAAAACTTCGCTGAAAAAACTCTAGAAATATCATTCGCAATTGCTGGCTTAATCATCGGTCATTGACACTGTTCTCTATTATCGTTTACAGTACTTTTCACGAAACAGCCGTGACCGCGGATTTTCGTAGAACTAAAACTATGAATTTTGATATTTTCACATAGACACTAGCGCCACAACGCATTTTGTGAAACATGTCTTTCCGCGCGTTTTCTTAATGACGTAGCGTATTCGTAGGTTGACTTTTTATATTATGCCACTATGACATCAAGGCGTTTTGCCACATTATATAAATATATGAGCTTTTTAAAATAATATAATGTAACTCCCGACTAAAATAAAAATATTATTTTGTGTTGTATATAGATATTTATTTGACATTTTATTACCTAATTAAATTAATTTAGGGAGTATTCTTGTGTTTTTTTTTATTAATGGCCACTACCAACATCTTAAAATAAATTCGCTATGGTCGGATACATTGCTACGATTTTTAATCGCTAGATATAAAATTTTAAGATTTTAACTTTGATATTGTTACTTTCATACACACTTTCAACTTATTTTACAACATCAACTTGAATATAACAAAAAACCGTACTTACATAGTTTCATATGTATAAAATATCAGTACTCCCATATCGCCTAAGGGGTAGGCAGAAGTTTATGCACCCATGATTAGCCGAGGGTATTGAAAGAGAATAATCATCAAATCCGACGCCATATCGGGCACGAAACTAATTCCCGGAAACGTGAAGTATTTCAGAAAATCTGAAACTCATAAAACAAGTCGTTTAACCGGGAATCGAAACCGAAACCTCATGCGTCAAAGTCGAACAACAACTACACTAAACTACAGAAGCGATTATAATAATGTAAAGATGAATTGGTTTCATCTTTACATTATGATAATATGTAATGGTCACCTTTTAATTTTGTATATTCCGATAAATTTGGCAAAATACTGACTTCAGTTTTCGTGTAAAAAATAAAAATCATAGATTAATACGATCATTTAATGTTAATTTCACATGCTATTTAATATTTGATCGCGCTTCTCGCTTCCTGCTACAGACGCGATGACATACATTAAAAATGCTACGATTTGTCACAAAAATAAACGACCAAGTTTAAAAATCTTCCAATGTGCCATCTTTTCAATGACAACACTTAAACATTTCTACAGTAATAAATAAAAACTAACGAACTGTGTTTCTTTTAACTATTATACGTAAATAAAATGTCATATTATATACCTTCAGAAGTTTTTATTATCACTTTGTAAGTTTAGAAATTATTTTTTCAAAAATTATTTATTTTTAAAAGGATTCTAAAAACAAACGCCATACCTAATAATATATTACGTTTTTAGCTTGCAAACGAATTATAAAATGGTTTCATTAGGTGTTGCCCGTGAACTCGTTGGTGTTTAAAGGTTATTTAGTTCTCCCACGGGAATCCAGAGAAGCTGTATCAATTTGAAGACAGTTATAAGTTCGGAGTTTATATTGAATATGCATTGGAACACAAGTTTTTCTACTTATTTTTATATCTAACTTGAAGAATTGATCTTTTAGCTTCATAGAAAGATAAATTATAGATAATTAATTAGAAATTTTGTAATGTATATTCTGAAAAGGAAAGAACTTAGGTGCTTTATTTAAAAGTGTGTGTTAAAATAGTTTGCACTTATAATTAAAAATAATAACAATATTTCCTTTTTACTTACGCGGTACACTTACAAGGTAAAGTGATAGGACCTCTACGAATCAAGAAGAAGCACAATTGTTATACGAAGGTGCTACCTACAAAAGGCTTGCTACGACATCTGATAATACTAAAGTATTATTTTAATATTAATTAAGTATATATATATATTTCCTATATCTTATATTGGTTGTTAAGGTAGCCTTTTTCAATTTTTGATTACTTTGGGGTCAGAACAATTTTGTGATTTGTCTAGACTTATTTATTATTATTTTATTATTACCTAGCAACCCGCCCCGGCTTCACACGTGTATACTAAACATGTTATAAGCATAAAAACCTTCCTCTTGAATCACTCTATCTATTTAAAAAAACGCATCAAAATCCGTTGCTTAGTTTTAAAGATTTAAGTATACACAGAGACAGACAAAACAGTGACTTTGCTTTATAATATGTAATGATAATATAACTTCAAACACCACATATACATAAGGCCACAAATAAGATACAACCTCCTTTAATATCAAGATAAGGTAACAAACATAAAATTATACTTTTTTTAAAAAGTTCCCTCACACCTTTTATCCCTGAAGGGGTAGGCAGAGGTGTGCTAGTATATCCACGACGACAAGTCCAGTAGATATACTAGAACACCCACGATTAGCCAAGGTACTAGAGCTCATTATGTGATAGGTGGCAAGCCTATCGCCACTTCGGGCACATTCCAATCCCGGGAAATCTAATGCTTACTCAGAATACTCTGAAAAATAATTTAGAAAAGTTGCCCGACCTGGGAATTTAAGCTGAACTTACTTAAACTTAAAAACTTACGCGGCTAACGTTCTTAGCAGACGAAAGCCGTACCGTTACACCACAGAGGCGACATATTTTTTAATGCATACTAAATAATGCATACTAAAATAAAAATAAATAAATATCGTCACACCTATATCCCTGCAAGGGCAGGCAGAGGTACCTACATACGCACCCACGAGTAGCCGACGATAGGTCCCATGATGTGACACACGGCAAGTGCGTCGCCATATCGGGCAAAAATCCCGGGTTTCCTCGCGATGTTTTCCTCCACTGTAAGAGCACTCAAACATGTACTTAAGTTAGAAAAAATCACTGCTACATGGCGGTGTTCGAACCTGAACTGCCAGAATGGAAGTCCGAAGCGCATACCACTAGGCCACCGAGGCATATTAAATACATGTTACATGTGTAAAATATCAAATAAATGAACACACATGAAGTCAATTAAAATTATACAATATGTAGAAAATATGTCCAATTGGGACCAAATGTGTAATATGTGAGGCGGCTAGACTTTGCAGTAAACGTTGATGAGTTCAATAATATAATTCGATATTGGTTATAATTTCTCCGCATGCTAACTAAATTTATTTTAGTCTAGCTGTGACTTCATGCGCGTTTTTATTTAATTATTTTATATTATACATTTCTAAAATAACAGTAACCTGAATCATTCCTTATTACATCAGCTGTTTGCCAGTGAAAGTCCCGTCAAAATCGGTCCAGCCGTTTGAGAGACAGACGGATAGACAGATA
>DVZL01007469.1:0-10737 GCA_018236625.1 Lasaia peninsularis
ATTTTATTTCCGTGTCCTTGTTTTGCAAGGGTTGTCTCGCAGAGATCGCTACTTAGCGATAACACCGCCTTTGCATAGCAATTATATAAGCTTATCTATTATAAGAATAATTATTTGTTGTCCTAAATGTAAATATACCTATAGGTGTGCAAAAAAGTTTTCATTCATTCATATTTTTAAATAGGTAAAATAAATTTGTTGGACCACAATATTTATCCCTTTTATTTAGACACCTAGATTAATATGCATTATTACGATAGCATAATTTATTATAATATATGTATATAATATATAAAAAGTATCTTCGAAAAGTATCGACTCTGTACCCGCACTACATGTAATAAAACAGACATGACAGATATGTAGCAAATATAAGCAATTATGTAGCAATTTTTGAATCAACTCTCATAGACCAAAGTCACAGGCAACCAGCTATTCTGATGCACACTCTCAAATGTTTAAAAAAATCAAGGAAATTCCAACAAATAAGAAATCTTCTTATCAGATCTATGTCAGAGAGCAGCTTAGGATTAGAATACTGACTGACAGATTCAAAGACACAAATCCATGTAAAACTGAATGAGTTTTACCAAGTATGTAATTATATATTCAACCTTGTCACTTGTGTACAATATGTATGTTACCTTGTGTGGTTTAAAAAATAGTACATAAAGGAATGAAATTGTAATAGTCGTTGATATCAATTGATGGTCAATTTCTAACTATGTTTTTGGTAACAGGGTTAATAATAAAAACACAAATTGCTGGTACATTTATTCAAAAATAATAATCTTACAAAAGAAGAGTTTTCTAGCTTATTCCATTTCAATTAATATATAATATATTAAACTCAAAATTACTTAAAACTTTACAGGCTTGCATTTCTGATGCTTTACCACGTTATTCATTTGAACCTTTGCTTTATCATTAAGCTGATAGACTGTAGTGTATCAATTTTTTTTAGTTTATTAAAACTAGGCAATATTAGGAGACTTATTTAAATACATAATATTTATGTATCGTGTTTTAAAATTAAAAGTAAGGAGTTTTGTATTGAATTTTATTACATTATATTCTTTTAATAATAACCATTTTAACATAAAGAAACATATCAAGATAGTTTTAACCCTTAGATAAAATAAGAATTACCATAAACTAAAAATATGTATCTATTTTCCTTTCGTTAAGGAAAAAAGTAAAATAAAGATTTTACCGTATTCTGAAATCTGTATAAACGTAGTTTTTATAATTATATATTTAATTGAAATAGTATAATGAAAATATTAAGAAGTCATTCTTCAATTATTGTTGATTGTCAATGTCCAATGCTTGTAAGTTCTAAACATGCTCTTTCACACCAACTATAGGGACCATGATTGCAAATAAGATTCCTTGTGGCCAAATACAGTAATGTAAATAGATACTGAAAATTTAAATGAAAAACACTTGATCATTATGGGAAATAACAGACATCAAATGTAATTAAATCCTTGAACTCTTCAATACTGATACAATACTAGATGATAGTTTTTTTTAACGTAATTATATATAAAACTACCAGTCCACTTAAAAAAAATATTTTAATGTTTTTAAAGTAACATTTCAAAAACCAAGTCTCAGTTAAGTATGTGATAATGCACAAAATATTCTTAAAGAATGACTAAATATCAATAAATAAAGACAAAGAAAAATTGAAGTAGCTTACCTTCAAGAGTTTAATTTTCCTCTACAACTTCTTCAATGACAGGCGATTGTAGCTCTTCTAGATCTGAGGCTTCAGAATTGCCCTTTCTTCTCTTAACTTGATACCCATTTATTTTTTTTATATTGGCTGCCCAGTAACGCAACAACTCAGAGAGCTTTCTTTCATATTCCTCTCGCAAGCAGTCTGGGTTTTCCTCCAACCATGTCAAAGCATTCTTACATTCTCCAATCATAAAAGCACATTCTTCTCCACTCAACTTTACCAAATTTTCAGTTACCAAACGTTTAACATCATAAATGTAAGTTTCCAACTGATTTCTAACTTCCAAACGTCTTTTATTTTCAACATCTTCTTCTAGGAATTTCCTTGCATCTGAGATCATTTTACTCACTTCTTCTCCTGTCAGTCTATTTTTCTTTTCTATTGTAATACTTTCACTATTACCAGTACTTTTATCTTCAGCTGATACTGTTAAAATTCCATTTACATCAATATCAAAGATTATATCAATCTTAGGAATGCCTCTTGGTACTGGTGGTATTTTATCAAGTTCAAAAACACCCAGCAAATGATTGTCTTTCGTCAAACTTCTTTCTCCTTCAAATACTTCAATAGTCATGGTTGTTTGGTAGTCTTCTAAGGTAGTGAGATCCTTCACTCGACGACATGGAATTGGTGTGTTTCGTTCAACAACAGTATACATCATGCCTCTCGCTGTTTCTACACCCAAGGACAATGATACTACATCTATCAATAATAAATCTTTAATACCTGCACTATCCCCTGATAAAATTGCGGCCTGGATAGCAGCTCCACAGGCAATTGCTTCATCAGGATTAACAGAACAAGTAAGAGATTTATTGTCAAAATAATCAGAAAGCAAGTTTCTAATTTTTGGGATCCTTGTACTTCCACCCACCAGAATTACTTCATGTATATCCTTTTTTGACATAGTAGCACCTTTCAATGCCTTTCCTAATGGTTTCAATGTGTCTTCGAACAGATCTGAGCATAGATCTTCGAATAAAACCCGAGAAACACGACCAGTGTAATCTATTTCATCATGTATTGACTCAATTTGAACTTTAGCCTCATTAGCTGATGTCAAACACATTTTCACTCTTTCAGCAGCTGTTTTAAAGCGTCTTAAACTACGCACCTGTTTAATTTCTACTCCATAGCGATTAAAAAAATCTTGCACAAAGAAAGAAACAAGACGATTATCAAAATCTTCACCACCTAGTTTTAAATTCCCAGAATTAGCCCTAACTTCATACACAGATCCTTCACCAATAGTCAAAATTGAGACGTCAAGAGTGCCTCCGCCAAGATCAAATACTAAAATATTTTTGTCATTACTAATTTTCTGATTCAAACCGTACATCAAAGCAGCAGCAGTTGGTTCATTTATTATCCTGATGACATTTAATTCAGCTATAACTCCAGCTAGCCTTGTTGATTGTCGTTGAGAATCATTAAAATAAGCTGGCACAGTTATAACAGCATTGGTAACTTTAGCACCGAGGAAACTCTCCGCCATCTGCTTGATCCTGAAAATAATCATAGCACTTATTTCCTCGGGCGCAAATAATATTTTTTTACCTCTGAAATGCACAACTATTCTTGGCTTACCCTTAGAGTTAACTACAGAGAACGGGAAGTGACGCAGATCCATCTGTAAGTTAACATCATCGTACCGGCGACCTATTAATCTTTTTACACCAAAAATCGTGTTAGTCGGGTTTAGAGAAGCTTGATTTTTCGCAGGTTCACCTATTAAGCGTTCTTTATTTGAAAATGCAACATATGATGGTGTAAATCGATTACCTTGTTCGTTGGTTATCACTTCCACATTGTTGTTTTTCCAAACAGCTGCACACGTATATGTTGTCCCCAAATCAATTGCAATGGCCACCATGTTGTTTAAAACCAAAACACAGGGAAAATACACAAACACTAGATACTGTAAACAAACTAAGACGATGTAAACAGATGTAAACAATCTAGGTATTCACCAAGTCGCAACTGGACTTTTGACACTTGGAAGAAAGGATTTGATTTTCCGCGCACTCTATTTATATGATAACTAGCTGACGTCTGGCATGCGTGTAACCAATAGAAAATTCGAGATACAAGTTTTAACCAATAGGAGAACAGCTGTAAAAGAACTTTCTAGATCTGTGTTGTCGTACTATAAATAGGGTGACCTGTTGAAAAAGTGATAAAATTTATAATACAATCATAACTTATTTATTATTAGGTATTCTTTCTCCTTTGTTTAATTATTGATTAGTACGTAAATATTATGTTAGATTACAGTAAATTTAACATAATAAAAGAAAACAAAGTAAAAAATTTAGGAATTAATTTTGCTTAGGTACCTACATTTTTTAAGATTTTATATTTTGTGTTTGGTAAGTACTTGAAACGGGAGGATGTACTTGGACGGTAAATAATTTACTGCAGCTTAGTTACCAGACATTCTATATCATTTCACAATATTTATAATTAATAGTCATTTATTATAAATAGTTATTTAAAATTAATAGTTATTTAAAATTTGATTTTAAAAATAAGAAGATGGAAAATCGTCAAGAAGTTATAAGAATATCTTTCTGTAAAGTTTAAGAGAATTTTTGTTTTGAATGTAGTTTTATTGGATATTGGACATTGCAACTATTTGTATCGATATTTCGCATTTCATTATTTTCAATTTTAAATACTTTTATTATTGTTTCCTTGTCTAATTAATGTTATTGGCCCTTAATACAAATCTTAAGGCAAATAATTTCTTATTTAAATAAAATAAATTCGTATATAAAAACTGTTATTACCTCATACCTATTAGTATGAACTCGCGGGTTTAAAAGAAAAACAAATAACCCGTTACTTCAAATGCTAAAAAAAGGGATTGTAAATGAAATAGAAGACAGCTTTAGTGCAACCGATTTCTAAAAAAGGCGATCGCTCGGATCCGTCCAACTATCGGCCCATAGCTATTACCTCCTTGTTCTCCAACATTTTGGAAACAACAATTAACTGCCAGCTCTTAAAGTATTTGAAAGATCACCAGCTGATTAGTGACTGTTAGTGCGGTTTTCGTCACGGTCGCTCGGCTGGTGATCTTCTAGTTTACTTAACTCATCGATAGGCGCAAACAGTCGAGAGCAAGGGCTTCACCCTTAGCTGTTGTTTGTTAGTTTGGACATAGCGAAGGCCTTCGATCGGGTGTGGCTCAGAGCTCTTCTGGCGAAGCTTCCTTGCTTCCTCAGTAATTGTGAAATTGGATCACCAGCTTTTTGGCAGAGCGGAGCATTATGATCGTGGTCGACGGTGCATGCTCGGAGTCCAAGCCTGTCAATGCTGGTGTTCCTCAAGGCTGTGTGCTTTCTTCCACGTTGTTTCTTCTGCATATCAATGACATGTTGCAAATCAGTAACACTCATTGCTATGCGTACAAATAAATTTAATTAATTCTACATATCGTTCAGTGTTAGTCTGATTAAAAGTGAAACTGGTTGGGTAAAGTTAATGTGAAAATTTAAAAAAAAATTGGAATAGTACAGGTACGTGTTTTTAAGGAAAAAGTGTGTTTACCTGTTTGCCGCCAACTTTCCCAGTGATGAAATCCGGGCTTGTATCCAGTACGAGATAGTCATTATACTTGGGGGCATCTTCTTCGGTGATTTCCTCCATCCTGACACAAGTATGCTGATGAAGTATTTTAATGACGTCTTCTAATCTAGCACGCATATCTTTAATATTATCTGAAATTTTACCAACAACAAAGACACATATTTTTTAAAATTACAATTCAATTAAACAAACATGTTTCTGCTATGTGAAATATACGCTTTCTCCTGTGTTAATTGGTAGGTATTAATAGGGAATATGTATGTGATTTAGATTTCAGATATGGCCCAAAAAAAATCACTTAATTTTTTCGTCGACAAATTATTGTTCTCCCTTTTCAGTGACGTCACAATTAAGCGCGCTAAAATGGCGATAATTAAAATATCATCCGAAAGTTATGATAGTTTGTATATTTTTTTTATCCCAGACCCGTGTTCTTGTTCGCACAAAAAAAGTTGCCTAAAGATACTCAAGATATTAAGGGCGTTTTATGCTTCCTACATTGTGGTTACTGGATAGTGGAAACCTTACCCTCCTAACTGGAACATGATAATGGTATTAAGAAATAGAAATGTTTTAATGGTAAGAAATATGCGTCGCCTATTACCAGAGCACAAGATGTTAAATCTCTTGTGCTTACTGGCTACTTTGTTAAATGTGAACAAGACATAGGACAGAAAGAGATAAAACACTTAAGCTAGCCTCTTAAGAGCATAATCATATTGATTTCCACAGGGCGAATGGGTGAAAGCTATAAACATCCAGTTTTCTTATTTCTTACAGGAATCATCATTCTGAATGATATAAGGCACGATGCCATCCCTCCACATTCGTTCATTGTAGAACTCTCTAGTAGCGTTGCTTATCTTCACAGTTTTTGGTGAATTAATCTCGGCTTTCGGTACAGTCTTTTGCCTGTAATTAAATATTTAGGATATTATAATATAAATAGGTTCAGAGTATACCTCAAGCTCTAACATATCTACACTATAAAATGACCATACAAATGAACACTACTCGAATATTTTTACGATCGGTTCGTGATAATGTAATCGAATTTACTTCCAACAAAATAGGTTGTGTTTGACTTAACGATTGTTATTATTTTGAAGCGAATAGGAACGGAAGAAGTGGAAGAAGCAATAAATGACAATACGCTAATAGATCAGTAGCCATTTTCCAATCCGAAGCCTGGAGTTGTCAAGTAGTCAACCACTTGATAAAAATGACTTACAAGATATAAGAGCTTCCTTAACATATTTGTTTTGTACCTGGACTTATCCTGTTTTACTACTTCATCGCTGACATATTCCATAGATTCTTTATTGTCTTCAGAATCAGGACCATTTACAATTCTTTGGTTTGAATACTTTTGTTCCCCCCGTTTCTTATTTTCAAATTTTTCTCTTGAATCACTATTTATTTCTTTTTGAAATCTATCTTTTTGATGCTCTGTCTCTAGTCCATCCTTGTTTCTACTATTTTCCTTTTCAAATCTTTTCTTTTTATATATATTTTCTGAAAATTCACTGTTTTTATATCTTTGTTCATCGATTCGTTTCTGTTTATATTGTTGTATTGGATTATGTCTGTCTCTATTTCTTTGTTTTTGAAATCTTTTTTTTTGGTAGACATTTTCATCTGCCTTTGTATTTTCATCATCTAAATCTTCGGAATATTTTGGATTTTTTCGTTTTTTATTGTATCTATTTTCTGAGGATATTTCGTCAGTATCTACATATCTTTTTTCGTAATTTTTGTTATATGTTTTCTCATCAAATTCCTTATTTTTATCATTACTTTCGTCTGAATGTTCGAGAAGTTTTTTTTTATTTTCAGAATATTTGCTTTAATAAAAAGATTTAAGTATTAAGAATATAAAACATTGAAACCGTTAATGTATTAAAATAACGACTTACTGAGGAAACAGAAAGAAGCTTGTCTAATAATGTCTTTATCTAAGCTCAATCTGAAAATTTCGAGTAGCCTAGTAGGTCACCTAATGTTCTACATCCTAACGTACTTCAGTTTTTCTCTCTTCACTTCAGCTACGTTAATTTTAGAAAAAATTTTGTACTGTTATCATATTATACTATAATTACATGCACATATCATGCACATACTTCGCCTTACGCAGATACCTCAACTTACCTATATTGTTCACCACTTTCTCTCTCCTCTTCTCTATCTACAGGCCTTGGTCTTTTTATTCCGCTTACTTGGTCTCTCTCTCTATAATCATCTCCTTCTCGAAATCTGTCTCCTCTTTTTCCTTTTTTAATTCGGTTAAAGTCATCTGAATCGTCTCTTTCATAAAATCTTTCTTCTTTTATTCCTTTTCTCTTCCGGTTGTAGTTATCTAGATCTTCTGGTCTCCGCCATCTTTTTTCAGGAACATAAGAGCTAAAAAAGTATTTTCCTAATAATGCACATCTTTCATTATTTGTGAAGTAGTTTTAAAGGGATCGTAAGAAAGATTAAAAACCCTGTAACTGAGACTCCGCTGTCTGTCACCAGACTGTCAGTCATGAACCGCGACACACATATAACCGGGCTACATGGTAGAAATTTTAGATTTATGATGCCATTATAACAATAAATAATGCCTACTAAAAATGGATAATGTAGATATTTAAGGGAGCTCCCATGGAACATACCACTTTTTACTAAACTGCGGAGGATGTAACATGTACATAGTGACATCTATTGGTTTGTTGAGAAACTAAGTTGTTCCTATTCTAATGTAAGTGTTAACAATAGGTCTACATTAAAACGTGTCGCATAAGCTGTATATTTATTCTACGAATTTATTAGATTGTACGATTTATTGTTTCTACGATTACGATTAGATAGATTTTAAAATGTAATTTCGTGCTGTTTTTGTAGTTGATAGATATGGTACAGTAGGTACCCTAAATTTGCGAGTCCACCTCGCACTTGGCTATTTTTTATATTATCTAGGTCTATATAATTACGACCTGAAGAAGTATCATTTCAATACAAATATCTAATTTAAACCGCAACTTAATTGTTTGTTCAGTAAGGTCTTTCTGCGATCACACATTGTCTTATTGAAATAATATTGCATTAAGACGACGGTATAAGACCTTTATATTTTAAAAACACAAGCCCATTGTAAGTAGATTAAAATAACAAGGGGGTTTTATTTACACCAAATAATAAGCACAAAGACAAGCAATCCTGCGTCTGGGCTAGTAATAAATTATGTTACTCAACCGTTAACTAAAATTTAAAATGTTTATGTGCGTATGTACTTAATTCAAGTAAGTCTCATCGGAGTCGAATTTTAAATTTATGCGTAAACACTAGGTTTTTTTTAACTTAATTTTTCTTAGGAGGCACATATCGAGGTGTCACTTTTGTTGCAGTGAATATTATTTTAGTTTCTGGAATTTAAAGCTCTTGATGTCTAAACACAAAGTGGGACAATTAGATGGGTCCACATGAGCAAGTCTCAAAGATCAGCTTACAGCAGCTTTTGCACATATGGGAAATTAATCTAAATACAGGCGATGTAAATTTTTAATGCTCTAAAACTAGCTCTGGATAGAGTTGAGATTGAAAAACAATAGTACTGACCCTTCTGCCTTTTCAAAAAACATAGGAGTTGGACAGTTTTATAAGGAAGCATTCTATTAAAATATATACTGTATTTAATTTAAGAGAATAAGGCCATTAAATAAGATTAAAAAAAATTGAAAAACATTTTTATTTATCAGACAAATTATCTTTTTATTACATTCAATCATCTCAAATTAAACACAGTTCAATAAAATATAATTTAAAACAAAAAAGCTCCAAGACAGGAGTACCTGCGTACAAACAACTACGCAGTATTGTAAAAGTATTACCTATGATGTTGATCTGCAAAATATATCCTTTCAGGAGCTTTCCTTCGATTTAATTTCGTTGAATCTCGTTCTTCACTTCCACTTTTTTTTCTCCTTTCATCTTTAGAATCAAGACTCTCTTCACTTTTTTCAGTAATACCACGTTTCCTTCGTTCAGATGTTTCTGTTGTATTTCCATCCGTAGCATTACCTGATCTAAATAAGTAATCATACATGGGTTTTTGTGGTCTACCTTCATGGCGCGTAGATTGTAATATAAAGGGTCTATGTTGTGTAGAATGCCACACACCACCTACTTTCGTTGACCGAGGGTTCCATTGGTTATAGCCGAATCTCTGGGAATCTTTAGACCCTGAGTCGCAGAAGGCAGCTACATCAGAGAGGGCGGCATCCACAGTTTCTTTAACAAATGTTGAAACTGACTCTACTATTCCTAACACATCATTGATTGTATGGTTATGAGTAACTTCATCATTTTCTGTTCTTAAATCACCTTTCGTGTTATTACAACTCTTATTTCTAGCATATTTCAACGCTATTCTAGTTAAATTATGAATTTTTTCTATTAGATCTTGCATTTCTGATACTAAACCTAAAGAGTCAAGAGTTTTTTCTAAAGCACTAGTGTTTCTTTCGGGAGGAGGAGTGATTTCTCTGTTGATTCTAAGATTTTGTATTTGATCAGCATCCAGTTCTCTTTTTTTTCTTCTAGCTGTTTCGGATTCTTTCTGTGGATAGAACTTGCAAATATCTATTTTAGCTTGTCTGTCTCTCTTTTTACATTCAGGTCCGTAGATGATTTGTATTTTCTGAATGTCTGTTTCTGATAGTCCAATGCGTTGTTGTTGAGTATTTTCATTCTGAAAATTGTACAATTTATAAGGAACTTGGACTTAGATATTAAGAGAACTAGATATTTAACTTACATCTGTTATTGCTGATGCTTGCATGTGCTGGTGATAAATTTAAATCAGTTGAACCCGCCTGCTTGTTTGTCTATTTACATATGAAAAACTTACTACTTGAATTAACTAAAAATATTCATGTGGCCAGAGTTTAGACTTTAGATTTTGAGAGAGAATTAATAACAATAATCCTATGTGCAATTTTATTTTCAAAATGTGACTTTAGATAGAATAGGACTTCATTGAACCTATTTTTCATGTACACCTTTAGTAGCACCTTTAGGCTACTTTCATTTAAGGAATGTATAAAATAATAAAATAAAAACGCGGACGAAGTTACAGGCACCGCCAGTTCAACCTCAGTGTGAGATATACCGAGAAATATCACTAGAATCATAAAAAAATCGTCATTTTAAAATACCAAATTGAAATCACATTTTGGGACAGATTAGGCAGACGTACCTACATAATATGCAACCACGATTAGCCAACACGATACTAGGTACCAGTGGCGTAACTACAGGGTGGCAAGTCGGCAAAATGCCACGAGCCCCCATCCGTAAGGGGCCCCCGGTCAGAGCAAAATTCCAACTCCCAATATTTTATCATTACCCATTTAGTA
>DVZL01007470.1:0-10736 GCA_018236625.1 Lasaia peninsularis
CCGCGATTTTAATAAAGCAATGAAACATATTCGTGCGTATTCAAAACTCGAATGACGCTTATTTCAAAATAGCGAACAGAAATTTTACATTCCCTGCGATCGGCGCGTCCCCGTACCACGAAGCACAAACGATACTTGTTAAATAATATAAGACTAAATTAAAAAGGTACTTTCATATAACCCGTATATATTTTTATTTCGATTGAATATGGTATGTTCATTATTGTCACGCCGTAAAAATATTTTCTTGGTAAAAGAAGTTTGTTTACAAAAATCATTGCTTCTCGCGACGGTATAAATACTTTCATTCGATTTATTTATTTTTACACTTTTTAACTCTACGAAGAAATTTCTCACAGTCAACCCAAAAACATGATGCCGTAATGAAAAATGGAAGAAATGGAATTTCAACAGATTATTTAAATAAAATAGCAATTAGAATTCAGAGCATAGCTCTCCGACTATACCGCAATACGCGCAACCCGTCGACCCCGTTCGGAAGGAGAGCTGCCATAATTACCTGCACTGGAAGCTGGTTTGCCTCAAGCACTCGTCGAGACACTCGCTGAGCGAGCGGCCGGTGATCTCGGAGTGGAACTCCCCGGTGATGCGACTGTTCCTGTACCGTTGGAAGGCCGTGTCCGGGCGCCGCCCGGGCGAGAACAGGTGTGACGTCACACTGTTGTCCGGGTATTCCGTCCCGCGAGCTGTCACCCGATGAGAGACTGATCATTGTGAGAAAAAACCTTATTGGGGTTTTATTTTTAGTCGGCGAGCGTTAGTAAAGCTACATGCAAGTTTATGGTGTTAGAACGCCGGTGAGCGAGGACCTTGGGTGTCACAAAAGTATGGTAATGATAATAAAAACATCTGTCATTTGTCTTTAATTGTTAATAAACATATGAGTGTTGTGAGTTTGTAGAAATGTAATTTGAACTAAACTTTTCACAGTTTTAAGTAGGTACAAACGTACAAAAAATCACTCTCTGACAAAATACAAATTTAAATATAAAAAGATACCTTAAATTCTATAAACCACACATGAGTACGTAAAAAAGTCAACTAAGCGCTTGTAATTTACTAAGCGACGTTAGAGTATAAGAATAGTGGAGTGACGGTATAAATGTATTCAATCAATGAGGTGGATAAACTTGACAACGCGCGATGTGACTAGCATGCCGGTCGTCAGCTAAAGGGCTACTAACAAATGGCAACCCATTTCTATTCTATTCAAACTTTATGTTAAATGAGACGTATGGTAGCTTTCAACATAAATTATAACACATGGTATGAACTCGCATCGGACCTCAATGTGTGGAGGAGGAGGTCCCAATAGCGGGTAGTTTAAGGACTTAGCTCAAAAATGAGCCACATGACTTATCCGCGGAATTTTTGCGTGCTCTAAACGTGTAAAGATGTGTAGATCTCGGATAGTTCTACATAGCCATCAGGGGCGATAGCTATCTTACACAAGCGCTGTTTGATTCACCTATCAAGATGTAGCAGGCCTTATAATGATGGTAGTAGTCAACGATATAATACACAAATACTTAAATAGATACTGAAATATATATACGTATACCTGACGTTCATGACACAAATGCCTGCCACGTCGGGAATCGAACCCTTAACCGAGAATAACCTCAATCAAGGAAGCGATCAGGATAAAATATTTATTGTGGAAAGACACAAGTATTAATATAATTAATTGAATTACTTCACGGAAACCCATATTTAAACAATTAATATTCTGCAAACTCATAACAGCTGTGGAGCTCAGCTCTACAGTCGTGGTATGTAGTTCTCCTTGCTTGATCAAGTCGCACAATACAATTTTGTTTTTTGGCGGGAGTTTGCGAAATAATAATTGTGTTTTTGTTTGTACAAGTATAATTAAAAGCTACACGACGGAAAGACCTAACAAAAATGGCGATCAGATGGTAATAATCACCTTAAAACATAACTTTTTTTGTACATTTAGTAAAGACTACTTACGGTTATCTAGACAGACGAGATCGTAGAAGTGATGGGTGGGTGACGCGCTCACCGTCACGTCGTCTTTCTGGGACACTGAGTCTTCTTCCGATAGAACACACTGTTTTGTCATGGCGTCGTGCTCTATGGATCGGCAGAAATACCTAAAAAAATGTTTGTTATAATATAAAATAACAAATCACCTCGCACCAGTGTTTTAGGACTTGTGTAAAAGGCTACCCTACCCACCACACCGCAACATCACAACAACGTTATGGTGCCAAAATAGGTAAGATTGTAGACCCACCTACCCAGGCAAATTTCTACACAGTACTGTAACACCAATAGTCCAGTAGGTAATGACCAAATTAAGCTATGCCTGCCTCTTACGAGTTGCCTGGCAGGCAGATGGTCCATTTTACACAGATGCCCCCCACCAATACGGGTAAAAATACATTTCTAAATATACCTAACCAAAGATTTCACAGCAGTGGATGTGAAAATGTACCTAGAGTAAAAGATACCAATCGTCGAATTTGTAGGTAAAGTGATGATTCAGAGAAATCAAAATATTTTTGAATGAAGACTACATACTGGAACAGATTATAATACAGAACAATTTCAGTCTTAAGATACTTTATTTAGAGCTTTCCCAAGTTAGCGATCTATTTTTAATCTTCACAACAAAAAGTTCTTTTCAAATGTCTATTTTATTCGAGGGTGCAATAGATGCTTACACCCGAGCCAAGTACTCTGCTTTACATCTCGATTGTGAGGTAAGTAGAAAAATATCGGCATTACAAGAATAAAGTATGTTGGGAATAGTCCCGGGGTTTGAGGCAAAATATTGCCAATTGCTACTTCAGATGCCATTTTTATTTCGGGGATTTTTTTTCCTAATTAGAACGAAATTATAAAAAAAACCCAAGAAACAACAACATTTAAAGTAAAAGTTTTCTATTTCCGCCTTTTTTATTAGTTTTTCAGGCGAAATATTATTAATTGCTGCTTTAGCTTCCTTTTTCATTCAATGGGAAGTGCAGCTTATATCTTCATCACTTGAAGAACTCATGATTTTCTTCTAATTAGAACATAATTATAAAAAAATCCCAAAAAAAATACATTTAAAATAAAAGTTTTCTATTCCCGCCTTTTTTCTTTAAAAATATTGAAGTATGTAAAGAATTTTTTTTCAAGAACGAAATTGAGCTACCTCGTTCGATATTTAAAGTTTATGACGTTATAGGTACTCATACGAAGACGAGGCTGAATAGCGATGCAACCTCTTTGGTCATTGGGCTGAATGTATGATGTTATATTGGTTAGATGTGGTATGAGAACTTTTTGAAAGAGTGATATGTTCTTTTTTTAAAATCACTTACCACCCTAGGGCTTTTTAGGACTTTTACATTATTACCCTAGGGCGGTAATTCGTCACTCACAAGTCCCCATTTGGGGATAATGGTCCTTACCGAACATGAAAGCTGTAAATTAATTAAATATTTGTAAGCCTTACTTTTCAGCTCGAACACACATAGACTGGCACTCTTCTAACGTCATATTAGAGAAGACGTCTGCTTCAAATGGTCCTCCCAATCTTTTATTTTCTTCCTTGATGAAAACTGCCAGACCGTCGCATCTTCGTTCAGCTGTAAAATTTCATTATATACTATCAATTAACGAAAGAGTGCAGTAATGCTGAAAAATATGATGTTTAAAGTATGGGAAAATCGTAAATACTTTTAGAAAACGGATTTTTAGTGTTTGGAATTTTACAGAGACATCAAAGACTTGAACATGATATGGAACATTTTTCTTGTTTTCGAAATAAAATAGTATATAAATACGTTTGAAATCATCAATAAAATACTGACCATTTAGACATGTGTTTTCCAAATAGTCTGCATTATGATCATCTTCCAAGAGTTCGGGGTGTGTCCGTCTTGTGAACCTGCTTAACGAACAAGTGCGCAACGCTGAATCGTAGGTGGCGGATCGGCAAACGAAGCTGAATTCGCCCAAGCATTTGTCTTCACATTCGGTGCGGTTCGCCACCATAATTTCCTTCAGATCAGATGATGGCAGTTTGAGCCGTTTCCGAGCGTGACGCTCGAAGACGTAGCGCCGAGATGGACATTCGCGTTCGGGACGATTCGCTAGAACATGAACAAAATAAAACCCCCTTAATACAAATTAAGCAAGATATATATAAGTAACGCTAATCTCATATCACCGGAAGGGTAGTCAGAAGATTAGGTCCCATGAAGTGATAAGTTGTAAGTCCGTCGCTCATTCGTAGATCTTTCATTTACATTTAAAATAACATTTTTCGAACATAAAAAAAGTTAGACAAATTTTAATCGTAAGATTTTATATTAGGTAGTTTTAAGTTACAAAAATACATTGGTTACCATATTTGATACATCTATTTAAAAGGCAAAATTATTAGAATTATACAAACCCGCCACGCACGCACGCACACAATCACGCCTTCCCTTGTCCCTTGTGGGGTAGGCAGAGAGTATCTAGTGCCAAATGTAGCGATCCCCACATACTTGCCTAGCTTCTTCCACATTCAATACTCTCTTAATACAATTTTATTTTAATAAACATAGCAATTAAAATGTCCTTACCGTGAACTTACAGTTTTGTTTAGAAATGTCTGCACCTACGTACGTAAGACAAACGTCAATCATAAAATATTCATGAAAGTGATACAACTAATGGGTACTTAAAGCAGAACATTACTATGATTACCCATTGTTTTAGTTTTACTACAATAGGTGTAATAGACACCTTATCTAAACTTAAAGTAATACGAGTATAAGTGATGTTTATGATTTTGTTTTAGCATAAATGGGCATTTCATCTTTAACGCTTATTACATAACCCAATTTTTAAAGGAGGGCGTGTCTCTTAGTTAGTGTTGTACTTATTACACTGGCCGACAACACAGAATATAGACAAACTCATATGTTATAACATGTACGCAAATTTTCAATTTCCTTTTTAAGGTACCAAAGGGTTAAAACGGAACCCTATTATTAAGACTCCGCTGTCCGTCTGTTTGCCTAAAACTCGCAAGTATCGATAAAGCTCGTGAACGGCTGCGCCAATTTAGTTAACTTTGATTTTTAATTAATTATTGACAAAGGTTCAGAGATGGTTTATAAGGTGAAAGATAAATATAAAAAAGGAAGGAATACTTATTGTAAAAACCACAAATTAATTCTACCTTAGAAACTAATTCTACAAGTCAAATGTTTGATGTTCGTTCCGTGTGTCGTTCAGAAATCAATTAAATTTAAAATAATAATTTTATTTCTTTCTAAATGCGGGCGATACGAAGTTCGCCGGGACAGTTTATCTTTAATAAAATCCTAATTTTAATTTTGGATTCAAATGTTTGTCTAAATGATTATCTATCGTGTTTATAAGCAGAAATGTTTATAAGTTGAGGCCATTGAATTTTTGGCAACTCCATCAAAAATGCAGATTTTAAAATATACATTTTTTATTTATTTTTTACGATATTAGCAGGCAAACATGCAGATGGATTTCCAGATGGGAAGAAATACACGTCGCCTATAGACACCAAAGGTGGAAATGGTGCGTTGTCAACCTGAGGCTGGGAAGGTAAGCCTCTTGCGTTTTAAATTTTACCGACTACCCTACCCTCCAAACCAGAACACGACAATGGTGAGCACTGACGCTATTGTGATAGGAATAGGTAAGGCGGTGGTACCAATCCGGGCGAGTCGTTGAAAGACTCTACCACCCTGTCAATGTCACGGTGTTGGTGACAAAAGAGTGACGGTGACAAAATCTATACAATTCAATTTCAATGAAACTAATATATTTTCCCTACAAACGTACATACCGCTGCTGGCTGTTTTTTAAGATTAGCGATCCAAACGAAGTATCGTACTGTTGCTTGCAGAAAAAGTCTCGATAGATCTTGCTTTGCTTGCTTGTTGTTCAATCTTACTCCCATCCCGCTCAGTGCGTATACCCAGTTAAGTAGAGTGACGGAGTTTCGAGTGATCAATTTTAGAATGTACATGCCCAACCAAAACCGATTTTATGGCTCAGTGAAAACTTATTTTATTGCCTTAGAATAATTGTAAAAAGATCTACTTAATGTATTTAAAAGAATATTTAAGTCAAGCATCATCAGTATGCCTCTTCGGTGATAAGGGATTAATATTTTTGTTTTATTTTTATTTAAAACGATCTGTACTCGGCGCACGTCATCATCAACGCGCGCAACAACTAAACTGTGCGGCGCCACCTGTTGGCGAGTGACATCGATTAGCATATCATACAAACCTTCTCTGTGGAAAAATACTTACTTATTATATAAATTTTCATAATGATCGGTAATCGTTTTTGACTTCACCGATGACATAAAGATAAACATTCATTTTTATATATAAGAAGAAGATGCGATTTATCTGTCTTATATATAAAAATCTTGCTTTGGCGTAAAGTACTTAAAAGTAAATAACTACTATCGCAAACCGTAACTGGTAATATCCAGCATTTCCAATGTCCATTGGTATTTTCCAATATCGCGTGCAGGATGCGGTTTACTTCTTGAAGCTTCTCGCATTCTTCTTTTTCGTTAGTATGCTTAAAACATACCTTGCGTATTCAATACTCTTATAAATCTTCTTACTTTTTACGTCTTGTAAAATTATTAATATTGGCACAAATTTTAAGTGTATATCTTTTTTCAATGAAAGAACAGTAATAAAACATTTCAGTGTCAAATTAGCCGGAACATAGTCGATTTACGTATGTAGATACGTAGCTTGGAATTAAAGATATTATTGGGAGATTCCACTGACAAGGATCTGTCTGTAATATGAAGTACAGCTAGCTCTTATTTAGGTTTGGGCCTACTTTCCCATCTGGGTTGTAAATTTCAGATTGCAATATTTTCGTAAAAGCTGGTCTCCTAGTCAAAACCCCTAGGTTGGGTAGCCAACCCTGATATCATCTGATATAACACAGGATAAGTTTAAAGCGAAGACGAAGATTTACAACATAGTATATGTATTGCGATAACTTTGTTGATTACAAAGCGATAGGCATGACGATTTACAAATTATAACTTTAAAATGGTAATAATAAAGCGTGTCCGATTCACAGAAAGATTTGTAAGGCTCTATTATATTGTCCGGTGGAGTTTACCAGATAACATTCCTTGTTTACCCAGCGCGACACTCAGACGAATTTGTCGCAGTAATTACCGAGGCCTTGGCTGTAAAACAATGTCCGTTGACTTTTTATCTAGCTTCTTGTTTGCGCATCATCGATTTCAAGGATCCTCGTCTTCTGTGTGACGATTTCGTCTGAACCATATTTTCGTAACTAATTAATTGTTCCGGGTTTCATCCGCATTAAAACCAGGCTCTCCTGTGAAAACTTTTTCAAGGATTGTAATAGCAATAGCCTTTTCTGTGTCTCTAAATATATAATTATAGTCTATTCATGATCATTTGAGCCGTTGGTTAAGTAGTTAGCGCTTCGGCAACTATTTCATAAGTGTCAGTCATACACATAAATTTGGTGTCCAGGACATGTTAGAGATTAGTGACAAAAAAGTACAAAACCATAATTTGAAGAGTAGCATAAGATACTCATGGAGTCCGCGTCAAACCCAGGGTCAGGGGCCATTTGGGCCCCCGGGGCTAGAGGCTACCTGTGAACTGATAGCCCCTTACAGATAGCCACTGCACTAATGTACATTTATAAATCAAAATATTTCTGGACTAATTATCGAAACTAAGCTAGTTACCCCATACGTGTATTAAATAAGAGTAAGTCCACGATACTGATACATAGAAATACATGTTCATTACACATTAGCTTGCTTTCGTTGGGAATCGAACACGAGTCTGGCTATTGGTTGATGGCATTAGGGACGTAATCTACCAAGGCGGTCAATTGAATTCTAAAATGTCACTGTCAATTGTAGTCAGGTTTCACTTCAAATATCTTTAATGGGCAAAATATTCTAGATTTTTATTATATATCAGTTAAATAACATTGCTACTAAAGTTTAAGTTATATGAACCTATTTGCTTTTGTTACAGATAATTTATAAAATGACAGACTATTAAAGAGTATCATCACCAAGGAAATTGTAAGTGCACTTAATTATTTAATGTAATAAAATAGTTAACAAGCACGAGGCTCTCTTGATAGCAAGAGAAAGCCGTTGTTTATGAGCACCTTAGATGTTGTTGAGCTGGCGTTGTCCTATGGTCGGAGTATTAGACCTAATATGGAAGTCCACCAGCTACCCTCTGAACTGAAACACGACACACTAGTTATAGAGGTAGCAATAGGTAAGGTGAATCACTACCCGCGTAAGTTGCTATATAGACTCTACCACAAATAGTTTTAATAAACAAGTTCCGGACTTGTTTGTTACAGCCATTATTTATTTATTGAAATTCATTATTGCACAAAATTAAACTTAATGCTAATAAGCATTTCCTCCCAGTTTACCCTGGGTTATCTTATATATAAAATTCTCGTGTCACAATGTTCGTTCCCGTACTCCTCCGAAGCGGCTTGACTGATTCTCATGAAATTTTGTGAGCATATTGAGTAGGTCTAAAAATCGGCCAACATCTATTTTTCATAGCCCTAAGTGCGGGCGTTAAGAAGTTCCCCGGGTCAGCTAGTATTGTATATATGTTTTGTCAATCTTTAATTTTTCATTCTTTCCATGACATGACCTAACCATCACTGTATGTTATTTTTCCCTGATTATGTATATGTACTTATTATAATTCTAAAAGCTTATTCATAAACGATTAATGTTTGCCTCCTATTTGAGCTATATTAAAATAATGTTATATTACATCAGGGCCCTAGTACCTTGAGTAATCGTTGGTGTTCTAGTATACCTACTGGACTTACGATTCGGGATATACTAGGACACCTCTGTCTACTTCTTCGGGGATAATAGGCGTGAAGGTACTTTTTTTAAATGTAATTTCGCCCAGCCACTTATAATTCTTACTACCGGAAAATAATTCATCGTTATCACAGAACTGATAACATTTCAGTGCAAGTTTGTAGATAGTAATCTACAGTTAGTTTTGCCGCATCGCTTGTTTTGAACATGAAATACATTTCTGATGCAACATTTCCAATATCATTAGCATTTTCCATTATTTAAAGGACTAGTTCTGATATTGTCGGCTACTTGTAGGTTAATAAGTATGTACCTCTGTCTATCCCGTCGGGACTATGGCCGTGATTATATTGAGCTATTTCTCACTAGTCTATAACCGTACTCTACTTCAATATCTTGTAGTGACTTATTTGTTGATCGAAGGTCAAGCGTAAAAGAATACAGTTAAACTAGCTGCGAGACTCTGGATTGAATCTCGGCGGAAGCAAGAGTTTATTAAATTTAATCTGGTATCTAATTATTTCCATGTACTACAATGATTAACGTCCATTACACTAGCATAACTCTTAAATTTGGTGTATACAGGGACATTTTTTATGGGATAAGACAGCGAACAGGCACACGGGTTTCTTAAACTGAGAGAAACTTGAGAAAACTTGAACTTAATGTACTTGATTGTAATTAAGTTAAAATTTAAAAAATATATATAGATCTATTTTTAATAGGTCATCTGGTAGAGATCTCTCTTTTTGCACAATATTATTTGTGAGTATTTTATATGGATTTGTGTAAAGTAAAATTAAATTAATAAGTAAAAGATTGAAAAGACAAAACAAAGTCAAGTAAAAGTATAAGCAGGAGCTAAACTGTTTGTATTATTGTGGATATTTATCCATTATTATTATAGAGTTCGACAACTCTGTCAAACTCTACACTAAGGGCCTCCTTCACCACGTCTGAGTAAAGTTACTAGTGATCTAATCGCTCAGTAAACTCACGAGTAAATGCAGAAAGTAATTTCACATAGTCCGAGTAACGTAAAATGGAGCTAATCAATAGTTTTATCTGTCAAGTAGTATTAATCAATGAGTAGTTAATTGAACCGACTTACTTTACTCAGATTTGGTGAAACAGGCCCTTACTGTTAAACAGAATGTTCCTCTAGCGAACGATGGGGTCGTCATATCTTTTAACGCTGTACCGTCAAAAAAGTCTAACTAACGTCTGTTAGTAAAATTTCATATTTTTGTAGGATGTTAATTATGAAACATAATTACATGGAGCTTAATTTTTATAGTATTTTCGTAGCGTGATTGGACTTTCTGCAAAAAAGTGGCCAATAGCGAGTCGGAATCTCCCAAGAAGCTCCGTAGGTGCAATTATCAAGCACTTATTAAGGATATTATTTTAGCCACCGTTATTTTTCCTCTATCAAGTTTTGCTATTCAGTGTTTTGTATAAATTACCATATTTGCATTTATTGACCGCGACTTCATCGACATTTTTATTTAATTATTTTATACATTTTCATGTCTTTTCAATTTTCATTAAAATGAAATTCTAAAATAAAAGTGGCCTAAGCTATTCTTAATTAAATCAGCTGCCTGTCAGTGAAAGTCGCATTAGTATCAGTCCATTCGCTTTAGAGATTAGTGGGTACAAACAGACAGACAAAAATTCTAACAATTGCTGTTTTGGTATATGCACCTTGTAAACATACATATGCCTTTATTAAAAAAGCGGTTATTTTAATCTATACTAATATTATAAAGAGGAAAAGTTTGTTTGTTTGTTTGTTTGTTTGGTTGTAACGAATAGGCTCCGAAAC
>DVZL01007471.1:0-10736 GCA_018236625.1 Lasaia peninsularis
ATTCGGAAAATAAATATTTTTTTTCAATGTCACAATAGAGAAGTGATTAACGCTTTGGACTTCCATTCCGGTAGTCTAGGTTCAAACCCTGTGATGTACGAATGATTTTTTCTAACTTATATAGATTTTTCGAATGCTCTTATAGTGAAGGAAAACATCGTGAGGAATATTTACATATATGTATATTCTTATATTTCAATGTTAATCTAGAATTAGACCTTGTTTCCCTTACCTACAGAAGTCACATGATAGTCACTCTGTGTAAGAAAATGATATAATTTAATACCTACATATAGTAGGTAACGGGATAGGTCTAGGACGAAGAACAATGTCATTATAGAGGTAGGAATAGATAAGGCAGTGGATCCTTAGCGGGAAAGTATTTGCATTTACTCTAATACCAGTCTTGTAGTCAATGCTCATAAAAGTTTTTATTCTATTAACTCTTATTATAATTGTGTAGAAAAACTTTGAACAAAATAAATCAGTCTAAAATTCAAAGGGGTTTTAAATTCGACAACCCCAAACCAAATCAGTTAACCTACTAACCGACTCGCTAATAAAATACCTACAGCAATTTAACCTTGACACGACTGTAGTTAGTATGCAAAAGCTTTCTTTTAAAATCTGATGTATTAATTTGCAAACTTTCCCGTCAATGGAAATCCTACTTTAATTCAAATCAATAAGGATTAATTTTGTTTCGTTCCAAAATCATGCTTTAGACTTCGTTTCCGAACTTGAAAACTCATAACGGCGTTTAGTTCATCTTTCAAAAGTTTGAAATTTAAAGCTTAATAACTAAAGGGTAGGTTTTAAAATTGTATACAAATAAACGTAGATACGACGTTTTTGTATTAAAATCTTATTTAGCACGTGGTTCTCGTGACGACGTTCGCAATTTGAGTATAAATTAGAACACTTATCTCGTCGCGATGCTGTGTTCTATCTCGTTCTAACTAATTGTTTCCCCATAAATCTATCACTTTCGCACTCTATGCCAGGGAGTATGTGTAGGGGTGATACGTCAGCATTTTATATTATCGATATTTCACGATAACACTCGAAGTAAGGGGATGGATGAAGGCGCCTTATAAATCGTATATGATAAATGTCTGCAATTTTAGGGATAGACTTGTATCGTAGATGTGTTATCAATATTAGGAAGGGGCTGAAATAGTTGGAACTACATTATGGTAATGCCTTGAGATAAATCAACTTTTTCTTTATCGACAATCGATGTAACGCGTATTCCAGCTCTCGTATTTAATTTAACTGCGGAAGCAACAGGTTATTAGCACGGAGCTTTCCCGCCTAACTTTCCGAGCGTTCACTTTTTAAATTCCTCTCTTTCCCTTTCTAATTGGTTCGCCTTCTCTCTTGCCCGTGAATGAATGGAACTTGTTGCTCGTCGAATTATTTCGCACTTATTACTCGTTCATTTTAAATGTGTCATGTTAGGCAATGGTCGAAAGGCCGTTCAGCCTTCCGCCCTATAAACATCCTTACAATTTAGGTATCACTTTGAACTGAATTTTCCGATCTCCATAGCCATTTGCCCGTAAAATCTATTTTGCCGTTATTTCACACACTAATACCCATTTGGGGTGTAAAAATTAACACGTTCGCTGGCTTATAATTTACAACTGATTACTTCTATTGAACCCCACCATGTTAATTCAACGATTATATACGGTTTTAATGATTTTGATCGATAATGTAACTCGAGTTTACAAATGAAGACACAAAGAGAGGCCTTAAAGGTTACTGCGTATTGGTTCATGGTTGTAATATTTTTATGACAAAGTGTTCGGTATATCCAATTTACATATCAAAATTCACATTTATTACGAAATACCCTTTACCCATTTTATATTGGAACATAAAAGCGAAGCTATAGTCATGTGGAATGAAGCCCACACCATTCCTTACTCTCGAACCTACACGAATCTACATACATAAATATATTTCTGTTCACCACCCAATACATTTTATCTATGTTACCGTTGCCTTACTAGAAATTCATTTTATATAAAAAAGGCTTAACTCTATTTAAGACGCAACAAAGATATAGTTCATATGATATTGACAATAAAGTTGAAGTTCGAAAAAAAGTTGTATGTCAAATAGTCTGGTAGCATTGTCGAGCCGCGATCAAGTCTCACGACGTATTCTCAAGGGGTGAGCGTAGTTCTTGTGCTTAGATATAAAGAAAGGTAGATACTTATGAAATTCGAAGGAAAAACCACCCCTCTCTATACCTATAGCGCAGTTGATTTGGTTTTCGCGAAGGAAATTGTAGCGTAGTTTGAGCGGGACATTCGCTCGCTATACGTCGCCTGGAGACGACGATTTTCTTGAATTTCCTTCGGGACTCGTCTCCGGTTTCCAAATTTAAATTTTATTTTACTTTTATCTGTGCTTCGATATGAAGGTTGAATTCGTTCTATTTTTGAATTCAATATTCTTTTTGTGTTTTAAAAAGTAAATTTCGCGCCGCGGTCATTCTTTATTTCTTCGTGTCAACGAGCTTAGGCACAGGTAAGATTAGATTATAATTATGTAAAACTTAATTAATTACTAAGTCCGTACTCATTGTAATATTATTATTAAAAATATCCATAATGTTTGTAATTTTAAAATAGATCGAAAAAAGGTTTTACTTTTTTCAAAAAATAAAATGAGTAAATTATTTTTAGTAAGTAATCAATGCCAACATTTATTTCAAAGTTTTATAATTTTATATTTATACTAAAAATAAATATTTGATCATTCAGCGTTTATATAAATATTTAATATTTATTTTCAAGTAAAAAATGTAATGAGGAAATCATACTTTATATTTTCAAATACTTATTTCTGATCAGATGTTTCCCGCGGATTTTCGATAATTCTAAAGTTATTAGGTCTGCTACGGGAATACTTAACATTTAATAGCGAAAACTTGCGAATATTTTACATAGTTATTGATTATTTACCACCGGTTCACGGAGATGAACATCATTTTACCATGTGTCAGATAATTCAGTGAAGATGGAGTTGAATTAAAATAAAAGAACAGATAAAACAAACTTTTATGACTGGGATTAAGATGTATATTCTATTTTATTTTTTTAATATATTGTAACTTATTATAATTTATTAAAGAAATTTTATAACAAGCGCGGGAAAAACTAATTTGTTTTTTTTTTTATTTCTAACGGTTATGGAAGCACAATATGTTGTAACAATGTATTCTTGTAGGTTATTAATTATTTATGCTCAAGTTGCATGTCAAATGACTGGCAAATGTCATACCATAAACAAAAGGTTTTGGTAAAAAGTAAACTATTTTCATTACCGAGTTACACATTGTAAAAGGTCATAGAGCATCGGTAGTCTAGTGGCTCGCGTCTTGAACTTCCATTTCGGTCTAGATTTGACCCCGCCATGTACCTACCAATGTTTTTTCTAACTTATGTACATTTGTTTAGTACTCTTAAAGTGAAGGAAACCTTCGTTAGGGGTTAGATTCATGTATGCAAGTTCGACCTAATCTAGTAACGGGCCTAGTTTCTCTGTTAGTTGCAGAGGTCAGATGGCAATCGCTCTGCGTGAAAACTGGTATCCTAGTCAAATCCCCTAGATTAGGTAGCTGACTCCGAAATCGTCTGATATAATACGGATAAGGTTAAGGCGGAGAAGATTACGTTCAAGAGGGTCATCCGTTATCATAAATGTACCTAACATTTAACCTACCTACTCGGATTTTTGCAAGTGTTAACTAAAATAAGAATTAAATATATTTTAAAACTCAATCCGAGTCGTGTGGATGCGATGATTCCAGCTCTCCTTAGTAAAATAATATGTTTACATTATTACATATTTCTGCCGACATCATTTTGGTGTTTCTTTCTGTCGTTCCGGTTCGAAAGGTGGAATAGCTGGCAAGTTACATAATGAGATATTTAATGTCCCAACCTCAGGTCGGCAACGCATCATTAGGTACATCTAAGACAAACTAGAATACTTATTATATTTCAATATTACAAAGAATAAACTAAATTTTATGGTGATTTATATATCATATTTAAAAAGTTAATATTTCAAAAAACAAAAGACATTCTAAGAAAACATTTAATTCCAAATTTAAACGAATAAAATATTGTTAGATATTTTTCTTAAAAATTAAAACACTATTTTGAAATTCGTGTTTCGAAAAGAATTTAAAATTTAAATTACAGTTCTGTATTTAAATTTAGAATACGACGAAAATTTTTTCAATTTACATTTTTCAATCTGTATTTCGATTTTTCTATCAATACCGTCGAAAGTTTTACATACATACAGCCAATATACTCGATTGTAATAGTTTAGCAACCCTCTTACCACGACCCTCCGTTCCAATCATATACGCTGTGCATCACACGTTATATAAATAGGGTTCAGGACAAATCGATAGGGCCTACTCCTTTGTACAATTTCGGCTTCTTCCGATAGCTTCAATATTTTCAATAGATATCGGTTATAATTCTGCTACATGCTAACTAAATCGCTATCATCTTTCAAGGGAGGTAAAAGAAAATATAAAACACGTTAATGCTGTTATTAGTTTGTACGCGACTTTTCTACAGATATTTAATCTGTACCTCTGAATTTGACTATGTCTTGACTAATTTGTCATTGGAAAAGTATACATTTAAGTCTTAGGAAAGTCTGCTGTCAATTAAAATACAATCTTCAGCAGTAGATATCATATTATGACCGGGATGTTGAAATAGTTAAAAGATTTAAATTAGTTTTAATGTTGAATATTTCTAGTTGTAAAATAAATATATCTACTATAATATAAATAGACGATAGATGCTATAGTATAAATAGATTCTTATTATAGAGTAGTGTTAAAGGTTTAAAACTGTTCTTGTTTCCAGAAAAACTACAAGTCTCAAGAAACAAAAGTTAAATTTTAGGTATACCAGAGTGACCTACGGAATGTTTTAGTCCATTAAAAGATATTTCCTAGAGAAGTAGGAAAGGCCTTAGGTACTATCTGCTATCACTTATATTATACACAGCTGTCCCGGCGAATTACGTACCGCCCGCATTTGTGTTCTCCGATTCTCAGACCTACCCGACTTGTACACAACATTTTATGAGAGCGAAATGAAAGGAGGTAAAAGTTAAATATGTTATGTCCGTCTACTGGTTTTTAGCTATGTTTCCACCAAGTTTAAGTTAAATCGGTTCAACCGTTCTTGAGTTATATATAGATATGTATTTTGAAATTCATATTTGAATAAAATCGTACATGTGTTTTTTTTTTCTTTTAAAATAAAAGCCAAAGATGAAAAATATACAAGTAAATGAAATTGGAGTGTCTGTATGTAATATTCACATAACCGCTTTTTACTAAATGCATATATGTATGTTTACAAATTACATATATACCGAAATAGTATTTTGGGGAATTTTTGTCGCTCTGTTTGTCTGTACCCGCTGATCTTTGAAACGGCTGGATCGTTATTGACAAGACTTTGACTAGCAGACAGCTGAGTTAATAAGGAGTAGCTTAGGCTACTTCTGAAATAGAATTTTATTTTAAAAATGTACCAAATAATTAAAAAGGCTTACGAAGTCGCGGACACGGTTAGTAGAAAGTATGATTTAAAATTATTCTTATTGCCAAAAATATAATAAACTCGTACTAAAGTTAAGTATGTTTATCCTTAGTTTCTTTTTCTAATTTTAATCAAGTATCTACGCTTGTATAATTGAGCTTCCTTTTGTAAATATATTTCGACTCCCGAGGTCAACTAATTGTTCCATTAAAATTTTTAGTTTACCTGAAAAACAAGACGTTTGAAATTGGACTTGTACCCGATATGGCGACGGACTTGCCACCCATCATATCCTGGTATGTACGTCGGCTAATCGTAGGTGCATATGTACCTTTGCCTTGGGAGATATGAGCGTAGCATTTTTTTATTTTATATTTATTAGTTATAATAGAATTTAATGTCCTTAATAAAATTCCTAAAATTCAACACTTACGCAACATTTTTGAGGATTTTTCTTATTAGGACGAACCTTACTAAACTCATTAGATTATTTACAAGTAATATGTGCTACAAATATTGCATTCTAATATGGAGAATGAAAAAATATTTTTCGTGTATTATTTACTATTTAAAAGCTATCACTTAAGCCTAGAGCTAACTTATTTTTCGTTAATTATTGGAAGATTTTAGTAGCAGTTTAATGCTTTTTCTTCATTACTTTATAAAATTGATGAAAAAAAATATTACCTTTTGATGAAATAAAATATTTCGTAGGTCAGGTACATCTGTTATCATAAAATGTCCATCTACATATATATTTTAAAAATAAGTTTCTACAACTTTCTCAAAATATTGTAGACGTCTTATTAGATATTAACTTAATTTTATTATGCATTGCAAGCTGTGAGGTACTGGAAATTATTCAATGTTCATATTTTTAAATCAATGTTAACATAATATTCAAAATAAGTGTTGGACATGAATATCGTACAAAATCTTTGTGGATTGGAAATTGGAAAAGGTGAAGAACCTTCAAGAAAAGGGCGTATTCATTTCTAAAAGGCCGGCAACACAATTGTAATACAACTGTTAAAAAATATCGAATCCCAAGTTTCACGATTCCTGCATGCTTGCCCAGCTTCCAACTCTTGACAACATCCTCAGATAATACACTAGCTATTTGGTCGTAGAATGCCAACCTAGGTCTCTCCGGGTACCTATCAACCATCCACAATATACAAAGAAAGAATTTCGGCCCTTCGGCAAAAGAATAAATAAATTAAGCCCTAAAATTTTAATCACTAAAAAAGTCTAGATAAGTCACTAATTAAATTAAACCACAACTTTTACTTCGGAATGCCGGTAAACTTTTGAATATGCTAATAAAGTTTGAAAAGTCTGTACCATAACTATCTTACGGAAAGTTTTAATTACGCCGGCTATGTCTACTCGTTAGCAAACAGAAATGTTGCTATAAATTGTACAAAGCAATTCTGAAACTCAGTGGACAGTAAAATCATTAAGGTAAACCTTAATGACTTTATACCAGTTCATGATGAGCAGTAGAAAAAAGTTTTACCAACCTAATGGAGACAAATAAGTAATACTGCCACATTTCTACACGCAACATCTAAAAACTTGTAGATAATTATTTGAAACAACTCTACTGCCATGTTTTTCAATGTCAGACTTAAATTATAGCATGACCAAATGGGGGATCGGACGCTGTTTACTTAAAAGCAAAGTTGCCTCATAAAATTTTATTTTGTTGTTCGTATTTAAAAGATGCCTATACAGAACTTGCTTAATTGGCCGTCTTTGCTACTGGCCACAATCACGAAGTTCTATAAAGAAATAAAACGTTTTGAATTTAGAATATCGCAATTTGAAGGCTTTAATTTTGCAATTTACAGCCAGGTGTGAATTTAAAATTCGAATTTATTTTGATTAAAATTAAAATGTAAAGTGTTTGAATAATTAATTACTCGCAAATGCTTTATTTATTTTAATTTGTGATTAACCTTAATGCGCATTTAGATTTTGAAATCGTATATTTTTAAAATACCTAAGTATTTGATTTTTAATTAAAAAAATATTGTTTATTGTAAATAAAGCGTAAAATATAAACACAAATATAAAGCAAAGTACCTCAATGAACAAAACATTAAAATGTTTTTGGTTTTCCAAAATCTTATTTTCTTTGTTTTTGAACTGAATAATTCACTGATATTCATTGATATACTGAATTTAAAATTTCCCTGATGTTTCATGCGACGTTAAAATTATTAAAAATCAAATTTATCACTTAAAAATAGGGTTCATATTGCAGTAATAGGATTTTTTTGCTAATCCTAAATGCAATATGTAATATGACACGAATTTCGACTAGGAAAGACCATTTTATAAATTAGTAAGAATAAACAATAACATAATGGAAACCGCAACCTGATATATTTATCTACTCATTTCCAATATATACTCCTTGAAATACGTTGGTAACGGTAAATTTGTCATATGAGAAGAAACTTAAGGGGGTGATTTCGGTCTTACACCGATAGAAATAGGAGTGAAAATTGTGTGGGGTATTATTAAACATGGGACGGTTTTGAAGCTGCTTTTATGTTTGCACATATTTGATCGATTGACAAGTTGGGGGTGGGGTCTCCATAATGGTATTACCCCCGAATTATAAAGTGGTAGTTGGCTTTAGATACCTACCTAAATGATAATCGTGTTTTACAAAGGAAATTAGCGTTTTTGACCGTCCCGACTGTAAATCATATAAATGATAACTTATGTTTAACTAGCTGTGCTCGCGACTTTGTCCGCGTTTTTATTTAATTATTTTACTTTATGTCCTTCGAAAATAAATTTAGCCTAAGCCTTTTCTTTTTACATCAGCTGTCTGCTAGTAAGACCCGTCAGAATTGGTTTAGCCGTTTTAGAGATTAGCGGCTACAAACAGACATAAAAAACGGTTTTTTTAAATATTACATACAGATACTCAAATTTTTATCGACATTTGTGTCGGTTCACTCATCGGCGCCATCTTGGCAATTTCGTTTAGAAACATAATAGTCGAGATATCCTCAACTTGACGACAAAATATTATATACTGAAGAATTTTTAATTTAGCATTACTCCGTGATATTTAGAAAGTAATATATATTATAGCATTGTTACATTTTTTAAAATATTACACTATATTTTGCCCAAAGCTTCGCCTCTTATTAATTCTACTAAAGATAATATCTTAAGTTGCAACATCATTCACATAGATCAGGGCTTCTTAAACTTTTGTCATTCACGACCTCATTTATGATTGCGAGTTTCTTGACGATCCCATACAAATATACGAAGCAAAATAAATTAATATTTATTGATGATTTTTTTTATTAGGTAACAATATACAGATATACTATAAAGTACATAATATACACATGAAAAGTTTCAAAAAACCTTTAACAAATGCGCGTGTCTAGACGCTCCAAGTACACTATATTCCACCAACTCTAGTGATGTTATAAAATGGTACACATTAATATTTGACATTAAAATCTCTCGACCCCAGAATTTTGCTACATTTGAGGTCGCGACCCATAGTTTAAGAAGCCCTGACATAGATGAAAACCAGATAACAATGCATCATCAAACTTTATACATACATTTTCACTATTCTTCACGCCAGGTCCCTTGTGGGGTAGGCAGTGAGTATCGTGTGCTAAGTGTTACGAATCCTAAAAACTTGCCTATATACCTCCTAATTCATGATTCTAATGATACAAACACACTTTTTCGAAAACTTTAAACACCGCCCTTGGATGATCGAGTTTTATGTTCTATACAAATAAATAACATTGCAGTGTCTGTTTGTAATATTAAATTAACATATTTTTACTAAATAAAGATGTTGTTGACTGATAGCTGATATATTAAGAATTAACTGTTTATTTTAGAAATATATAAAATATAATAAATTCAAATGCGTACAAATTCGCGAGCACATACAATATGTAAGCAAAGTTAACCTAAATAAAAAATCAGAAATATTTATATATTCTATAAGATCTCAGTAAAAAAGCTGCCAGTGAATGTCCCGTCAAAATCAGCGCATCCGTTCCGGAGATTAGCCGCAACAAACAGACAGACAAACAATATTAAAAAAAAAACAAATGCTACTTCGGTATAATATGTATCTGGTATATACACACATGCATTCAATAAATAGGGGTTATTTTCATACTACAAACATACACTCCATTATCAGTTATTTTTATAGATTTTGAATCTATAATACGCAAAGAGAGATTATTAATTATTATTATCATAAAATCATAAACCCAAACTGATCATTAAATTAACAAACAAAGTCTACTTAAATATATAAAATAGCAATGATAAAAAATATCACGTTCATCTTAAAATGGCGGCGAAAACTTTTAAAATAACGTACCATTATTTATCACTAATAATATCACTAAAATGAGATCTTATGGATATGTCACAAAACACGTCTGAGCACAAGTATAGAAGGATTTTGAATGCCACTAAAAATGTCCTGTGACCTTACTATCTTTGAAAGTGCATAAATTATAACCATTTTTCTCTCCCCTACCGTGAAAGGGTTATTTCTATAGAAACTTATGGGTCGTGAATTTGCATATAATTCCTAGTTTATTATATTCTAAAGGGTTCTTTTGTGTCGTAACGTTTTTTGGGTTGATGAATTGGTTGTATTAATAAGGATTATGGAGGTACGCTCCACGATTTGGATTTTTAACTAGTAGATGTGCGCTTGCGCAACATTTTTACTGTGATCATTGCTAGCGACTTCGTTTTTTTGTTGAATTAGCGTGTTTAAATGTGGAATTTAACTTCGACCAACTTCGTACCGCTCGCATATAGTGTAATCCTAAGGATTGGGAAAACACAAAAATTCACAAAAATCGTTTCGGAGGAGCTTGGAAGCAAACATCGCATCAGGAAAATTTTATATATTAGATAAAAAAGCTGACGTAGGACAAATAAAAAGTGCGCTTTTCTTATGTATGAGAGGGAAAAGCAAAAAAAATCCGTCAAGTGCGAGTCGAACTCTTTCACGAAGAGTTCCGTACTATTATGTATGGCAAAGAAACTAGTTTATTTTATGGGAGGATGGGAAATACGTCATCTGTGAATATTTCAACCGTCTAGCTATCA
>DVZL01007472.1:0-10736 GCA_018236625.1 Lasaia peninsularis
AACATCTATGGTGTCTATAGGCCACGGTTGTCTCTTACCATCAGGAGACCCGTGTGCCTGTTCGCTGTCTTATGCTATAAAAAAAAAAATTTAGATGGTACGGAACACTTCGTGTGCTAGTCAGAGTCGTACGTGGCCAGTTTATTTTATTTGACGACGGTCCATTTCTTAAGCCAATACCCCCTCCATTCCCCATTTGTGGACTGGCAATCAAAACCAGATAAGACATTTAATTACAGAAACTCTTTGATCCGTTCTTCGACTACAAAAGGCAAGCTACTCTCGGAAAAGTGATTGACTTCACTTTGATGTGATTGTCCTATCCCCAACTTATCTAAATAGCTTTTTGCTCCTCACTGCCTATTTATTTAATATTGAAATTTCTAAGAGAATATTGATATCTATACTTCAATACAAATATTGAAATTGGTTCAAATTGAAATTAATAGGCGACATCTATTGGTTTTCGAGAAACAACTTCTTAAAATTACGTTTGTTGTATGGAAGCCCCCTTAAATATTTACTTAATTTTTTTTTTAGTTTTAGGGACAAACGTACATCATCTGTGAAAATTTCAACCGCGTACCTAGCGCGGTTCTTGAAATACTGGTGACAGACACACAGTCAATACAACAATCAACGGGTATGGGTATGGTATCCTAAAATAACCATGCAAGAAAACAAGTAAGCGCATTATTAATCGCGTCTTAGTTCAAGCATAATTATCATCCAAATTTGACACATTAAGTCCCGGCTTTGATTTTTGGGCGGGAGAATATGATCTGTGAGTTTCTTCAGTTTATCTAAAAAGCATAACTTTACCTAAGATTGGGTTTGTACCCGATACGGCGACGAGCTCGTTTCCTGTCACATCATAGGACCTGTTGTCGTCGAGGATACATAGGTATGTTCTTCTGCCTACCATTTGGGGACATAGGCGTGACGGTATTGCAGTACATTGAAAATATTAAAAAATAAAAAACAGCCAAGTGTGAGTCGGACTCGCGCATAAAGGATACCGTATCATTAACTATAAAAAACATGTTTTTTGTACGGCAGCATCATTTATACATATATTTATTTAATTTTTTTTCTTGCATTTTTAATTACAGCTGCAATAGATACCCATCGTCTGTGAAAATTTCAAATTTCTAGCTTTCACGCTTCGTGAGATACAGCCTAGATACAGCCTAGTGACAGACAGTCAAATAGACAGACAGTAGAGTCTTAGTAATGGGGTACCGACTGTGTGTTTTTATTTCTGTCTGTCTGTAGGTAACTCGGTAACGTTTCACACTGGAACCGCTAAATCGATAGTGACGAAATTTGGCTACTAGGGTGGTGGTAGTTAGAGTAGCCTATTGGTTTAAGATCTGAATGTAACATCGACCTTCACCGATCTGTTTAATGGATAAAAATAGTTAGATAGGTAATTATTTAGCTTATTAAAAATGACAAAAATCAGGGATTTGCTGATAAAATCTTGGCTAAACTATAATTAATTAGATTTTTTTTATTTAATTTTAAAAGATTTTTATTAATCATTGAGGTTAGAAAAAAAATTAACACTAACGGAAAGTACTGCCTATTAGATAATATGTAAACTGAGGGTTGCCTATTCTTTTCCTGGCACAACGCTTAAGTTGCCAGGTGTAATCCGGTATTTCGGTATAAACACGTTAAAAAATTTAAAAAAAAAATCACATTTGATCATTAAATAATTACAGCTTGTGCCATTGTATCAGGCAACTCGTGTTTTTATCATTTTTAATAAACTCAATTGCTTATGGAATATTTTTTATCCATCAAACAGATCGGTGAAGGTCGATGCTATATTCGGATCCTCTATTTTATATTTGGAGCACTTTTAATATTAATAATTAAGGAAAACCCAAAAATCCACTAAGAATTCATTAGTATGAAAATATACGAAGGGAATGTTATATTAATTAGTTGTCGTAATCTTATACGTTATAATAAATACAACGACACGCCATAGTTTGTTTATATTGAGAAAATTGTATTTTTGTTATACAGATTTATATTTCTAGAGCTATGCTCGCTACTTTAACCGCCGCGTTTGAATTTAACTAAACTTAAATAACCTAAACTACTCCTTATTACAACAGATGTCAACTAGCGGTAGTCCCATCAAAATTGGTTCACTATCACATCATGGGCTCTAGTACCTTGGCTAATCGTGGGTTTTCTAGTATATCTACTGGACTCACGAGTCGTGGATATAATAGCACACCTCACTTCGGAGATAATAGGCGTGAAGGTACTTTTTTTCATTACGAAGGAGTTTTATGATGATGTTTTATTTATAGTAGTGTTCGCCCGGTGGCCGAAGTTAATTAAAAACTCTTTTATAGTTTGCTAAATGTCCTTGACCGTTATATTTAGAAATATAAAACCTTAAAATATTAAATGTCAAACGAAACAATTTGACAACAGAGTATGTATGCGTGTAACAGATACTTGTGTTTGTGTGTGTGTCAAATGCTTGGTAGTGTGTGTAATGTTTTATTTATTGATTTAACGTACTTTATAAGCATTATTATTGAAAAATATTATGTCCGTTCTGCACTTCTCCTGCAGATATACTATAAGTGTGTCAAATTTTATGCGTCCGCGCAAATTTCATAAAAAGGGGTCCAAAATTTTGGCATCACGTATTAATATATAGATATTATCATCCTGTTATCTAGGTTAATAACTTTTCCACGTTACGAATTGATTACGAGTAAACTTATATTAGTCGTCTATGATGTATGTCGTAAGAATAAACAAATTAAATTTGGAATTGACGAATTAGTTGCGTAAAACATACACAAAAAAACATACAGACTGATTCAGTGAAGTTTGTCAAATAAAATATTTACAAAGTTCTTTTATTTCAATACAGATCCGTATATGCCTCATTAGTTAAGAGCGTCTACAAATTTCAGGTTCGATTCCCATGAAGGCAGGCAATTAGATGCTGAACTTAAAAGTCTGTTGGCACTGGCAATTTGCCAAGATGGATTTAATAAAGCTGGCAAATTGCGAGTTGCGAAAACGGTTCCTTATCAATAATATCTGTAAAAAATATAACGTATGTTGTTTGACTGGATTAATTCTGAAATCTAAAAATTTCAGCTTTCTGTTACCGCTATAACAACAAATACTCAAAACAGAATTAATTAAATATATAAAGAGTGCTCCCATACATTAAATGTGATTCTTTCGCAGTTTAACAGATATCAGTGGTAAGACACTCTTCTTGAGTTCACTCCGACCGCACTTGGCCGGTTTTCTTTTCTTTTTTATTCATCTTCGGCCTCTTGGAAGATTGTAATGAGATTCAGGACCGAATCTTATCGACCTTTTTTACCCTATAGAAACGGAACCCTAAAAATAATAGACGCTTAGTTCAAACATTTTAGATACATATTAAATATAGGTATAAGCCATTAGCTTTTTCGTTTATATAGGGCCAGAACGGATAATTAGTTTCAGAGTTATCCCGAATATACATGACAAACAAAGAAACAGATTTCCTATGACGTCATATAGGCCAATAACCAACGGACGATCAAGCGACTTCCAACGATACCTCAATTGCCAAATTATGAAGCAGTTTCGAAGTTATTAAATAACAGATGAACTTATATATACACATAAGTACATATACATATACATACCGGTTAAAATCATAACTCTTTCTTTGCTTCGCCGTAGTCGAGTAAAAACATTGCTTTGTGACATTAAAATGGCTACAGTCCAATAAATCTATATATATACAAAAATGATTTCCGTTCGTTAGTCTCGCTAAAACTCGAGAACGGATTAACCGATTTGGCTGATTTTGGTCTTGAAATGTTCGTGGAAGAAAATAAACGACATTGCAAGGAAAATACTAAAAACGACAATTTAATTTTCCCAAATAAACTGTTCTTACCTGTCAAACGTTCGATTGATGTTCATGTATCCAGTGAAGTGAAGTTCACCGGTTTAGCTAGTATGATACAAAATAACACAAGTATACATATCTTCACACCAGTTTCTTTGCGGGGTAGGGAAAGAGTATTAGTAGAGTCTCCACCTCTACTTTCATTACTTTCTTTATACATACGCGCCCGTTTCGTAGACTTTTGACACCACCCTCGGATAATACATGAGCTATTTGGTCGAGAATATCAAACTAGGTCTCCCTGGGTGCCTACACACTCACATTCGCGTTATACCTATTTATATTTTGTGAATTTTTCATTTTTTTCACACGACCGAACCATCAAAGCTTTTCTTTCAATAAAATAATAGAAAAACTTAAGTATTATTTGCTAATACAATAAATAATTCCTTCGAAATCTTCAGTTAATAAAGCAAGGTCACGAACTTACAATGAAACCTAAAGACCGCTGAACTTATAAGTGCCAAAGTAATATAAAACAATAGCACGAAATCCGATGAACAGCCAGACTTTATACAAGCTGTAAGTTTCTAGACGCAACATCTAAAACAAATATAAATAACTTGCCGACCCGTGCCCAATTCGTTGCCAAATCATTCATCAAGATAATTTGATATCATCATTCATTATAATATGAATAATTTTTTCTCGAAAAAGACATCTCAACTTCTTATAAAGTTACTTTCTTTCATTTAATAAATAAGCCTTTGTAGTGATTCTTATATAAAAGTATAGCAATATAGTACCTTGGACTTTTTTGATGTGCTTTATTTTCGTCTATACGTTCTATTTTCGTCTTATTGGAAAGCTTCCATCGTATGGAATTCATCCTGCTTTGTGTACCTGGATATAGGATTTCCTATGTGGCAAATTGATCAGAGTAGTGGTTGATAGTTGTACTTTCGAATCCTACTCTATTAATGCCGATGTCCCTCAGGGATCTGTTCTTTCTGCGACTGTGTTACTCATCCATATAATTGCTCTTATAGTGCCTAATATACTAAGCTACGCGGATGATAGCACAGTTGTAGAAAGATATAATATGTTCAACCCTAAAACGGATCTAATCTAGTGTCATAGAGAATCCATGTTGGATGAGCTCGACACTACAAGCTGTATCCGAATAGGGAAATGCAAACCTTGTCAAGTTCAATGCCACGAAAACTCAGGCGTGTCTTTGCTCCGCTAAAAAGAATGCCACTTTGCGAAATGTATCCTTAAACGTTAGAGATCATCTACAAATACTAGGAATTAACCTGTCTGGAAATAAATTTTGGCCAATATATGCAAGGCCAAAACAGCAACAAAGAAACTTGGTATCCTGTCGAAGATGCGATAGTCCTTCACTTTAGGTCAGCTTCTTTCTTTACATCAAGCACAAATCCGTTCCTGTATGGAGTACTGTTGCCACCTTTAGGCAGGCTCTGCCAAATATCAACTTGCAGCCTTGGATTTAGTTAATAGGCGAGACCGTAAGCTAATAAGCGCTAAACTACTCAGTGTTGAACATCGTCGAAGAGTGGCTGGTCTATCTGTATTTTATAGCATACATTTCGGTGAGTGTGCACAGGAGCTTCATAGGTTGATTCCGTCGGTCCCTTCTCATCACCATAATATTAGACGAACGGAAACATACCATCTATACTTGGTAGAGTTCCTCGAACTAGAACTAAGAGGTTCATTTCATCTTTCATCATTCGCACCGCTACAGATTGGAACTGTCTGCCCAAAGCAGTGTTTCCGGAGAAATACTACTTAGCTGCATTTAAATGATTAAAGGAGAATAGGTTTCTTTTGGTTTAGTACACTAACATCTTTGACACCAGCATCACTTTCCATCAGGTGAGCTGTGGGTCATTGTGCTTAGCTTTAACATATATCCGTACTAATATTATAAATGCGAAAGTAACTCTGTCTTTCTGTCTGTTTGTTACGCTTTCACGCCAAAACCACTCAACCAATTTTGATGAAATTTTGTACAGAGATAGAGTAGACCTTGAGGAAGCACATAGGCTTAGGCATAGGCAGCATTTTTAACCGACTACATTAAGAAGAGGGTACGTTTTTACGCGATTAGTATTATAAGTCGGAAAAATGTCTGCCCTTTGAAAGTGGTCTGAATTATTAAAATAATTCACGCGGGTGAAGCCGCGGGCGGACAGCTAGTAAAAAATTAAAACAAAATTAAACATCTTATCTTGCACAATTTCCGCTGACTTAATATACATATATGCCATTATTTTTCTCTGAACTTTTTGTTTAATCATAATAAAATCCTCTTCCGTTACCTACTAGTCTTGTGCTTAATCGGACATCATAAGTTGTAAGAACGTACTAACGTACTAATAGGTAGGAATGTTCGAATAAGCGTTAACATTCGGAAACACGATTACTTTAGGTACAGCTACATTCTATTCGACGGGAGTGAATTATTTAATGAAATATTTAGGCAACACGTTTGTAATTTGTTTTTTTAATAGCACGGCAGATGCATAAAAAAACAGTAAAAGAAATACTAAATAAGAAAAAAACTAAAATGAGTGTTTAGTTTACTAAGTTAACCCCGTAAAAATAGTTGTTGGACATGTCTTTTGAAAGAGAGCCTATATAACAGCATTTCTGAATAGTGTAGCTTTGTGATTATTACAGAATTTTCATGATTGGTTCAGTATTTCCGAATATTAGCCCTTACAAACAAACAATCAAGATACAAACTTACCTCTTTATGTTAGTATAGATGACGCTGCTGAGAAATCGGAATCTTTTTATCCTATTGACCTTAAATTGTATTTGTAATCTACAAACTTTCTTAAAATTACAATTATCTTGCATTTTCAAATACAGACTTTTTAGTCTAGTAGTTAGAACATGCTTCCGGTAGTTCAGGTTCGAGCCACTGAGTTTTTTTAATTCCTGAGTAGAAATATGAGTGATCGTACGGATTCGTGCATTCAAATTCGACCTAATCTATAATGAACCTGGTTTCTCTTCTGGGTTGCAAAAGTCTGATATCGCCTCTGTGGTGTAACGGTGGGGCTATCGCCTGTTGAGACCGTTAACCGCATAAGGTACGGGGTTCAATACCCAGGTCGTGCAATTTTTCTTAAATATTTTTCAGATTATTCTGAGTAAGCATTACATTGCCCGGGATCGGAAAGTGCCCGGAGTGGCGATAGACTATAGGCCCTAGTATCTTGGCTAATCATGGGAGTTCTAGTATATCTACTGGACTAACGAGTCTTGAATATACTTGCACACCCCTGCCTATTCCGTCGGGCATAATAGGCGTGAAGGTACTTTTTTTATAGAAGGTGGAAGTTTAATAACGTACCTATTTCTAACACTATAATATCAGTGCTTGTCTGGGTGATGTTCCGTGCTGAAGAGTAAGATAGCCAGTAGACATACACACTTGACTGTCTGTCAGTATGTTTGTTTAGGCTCTAACATTAAAATATATCAAAATTATTTTCTATAACCAGAGGTAATAAGATCAGTGAGAAAAATATATTTTTCGTTTCATGAAAAAGGATCAAAGCATCAATGGCAGCCATGTCTAATCCAATCTGATCCATATACTGTCTGCAAATCTCTCAGATGTTTTGTAATTTAAAGAGGATTTGTTTCACCGAATCAAATCCATTACGAAACCTCAGTGGCCTAGTGGCACGCATTCAAAATTCCAAACCGATAGTCCAGTTTCAAACCCTGCCATGTGCCAATGTGTTTTTCAAATTTAAGTAAATTTTTTGAGAGCTATAATTACTGATTGAAGGTAAACCTCGTGTGGAAACCCGGGATTCTCCCATCTGTCACATCATTGGACCTAATATCGTTGGTTAATCGTGAGTGCATACCTCTGCCTACCCCTTCGGGTATACATGCGTGCTGCTGCACTTCTCAATACAGCTTGTGGATTAACGTTCGTAGACCGCATTCGTAACAATGTGATCAGAGAAAGAGAGTGATTTGAAAGAAAGTGTCGGTGTATAAAGTGAAAAAGGACGTGCTCCGAATGCTCAATCATGTAGAAAGAATAAAATATGAAAGATTGACAAAACCGATATACAATGCGAAAGTGGATTTATGTGGGTGACCGGGGAGACCTAGCTTGACATTCCACGACCAAATAGCTCGTATATTATCTGAGGGTGGTGTCAAGTCTCCGACAACGGCGTGTTTGCATGAAGACATTAATGAACGTAGAGGAAGCTCGGCTAGTGTGTAGGGATTGTGACGCTTGTCATCCGGGCTCTCTGCCTACTCAACAAGGGACCTGACGTGAAGATATCTATATATGTACTACATGTTGTTTGATGGTGGCTACTATATCATTGGATAATTCTTTGCCAGTCATGCAAATAACTCACAAACATTTATAACATAATGAAAAAATGTCGAAATAAAACAGTATTGAAGTCTATGCAGGAGTAAATTGCGGCATAAATCAGACCGCTTGAGACAAGAACACGAGTATTATTGTGCTGCTTATTTTATCTTGCTGGTTTTTGTGCTGCACTAGTTGTTCGTGACGTCGTCGGCGTTTTATATCCACGATTTATATTGCACTACGGTTCTTTCGAAAAATTTAATTAATAAAATGCATATACATTTTGCCACGTGTGAGTCAGACTCGCGCACGTAGGGTTTCATACCATCATATTTTGTATAAATCATTGTATGGGGCCCCAGACAGACATAGATACAGACTGAAAGCGGATTTTTTTTAACGTGTGAAAATCCCTATTTTCAGGGAAAAGCGACAGGTTATATCGGACTCTTATCGACTAAAACCACACTACTTACCACACTTACTAAATGCAGCATATGTATGTTTACAAGGTACATATACCAGAATAGATATTTTTACTGTGTTGGTCCGAGTCCTCTGTATAGAATAGACTAACTGCCTTCCTACCAGGCAGCTCGTAAGAGCCGAGCATAGGTTAACTAGGTCACTATCAACATGACCATTGACCACTGGTGGTAGAGTGCTGTGCAGTAACACGCCCAGGTAGAGATCCACCATCCTACCTATTCCTGTTGCCATAATGATATTGTCGTTTCCGGTTCGGAGGGTACTTTTTTTAAGTCTACTTGCTAAGACTTAAAAAAAGTACCTTCACGCCTATTATCCCTGAAGAGTAGGCAGAGGTGTGCTGGTATATCCACGACTCGTAAGTCCAGTACATACACTGGAACACACCCACGATTAGCCAAGGTACTGGTAAAACTGCTTATCGATTTCAAAAAACTATGTATAAATCTGTTAGCAAAATTTCAGTTTCAAAGTCCTTATTGTACTGGTTCATTGATTTTACACAGGTCTGTGGCTCACATGTAATGTTTTAGAATGTATATTTCCGGTATATGCAAATCAGTTTGCAGTGTTGCCTTCCTTGTAAGGATTATGCTACATTAAAGTTTAATAGTCTGGTGGTTAGCGCCTTCCCCCTCGAGGGATCTCTACCTTGTTGTGGTGAGGGGGCTTAGTAGCCGTGGCTTGGTCAACCACGGAAAGCCAATAGAGATCCGGGGAGGAGAGCAGACTGGTTGGTGGAGCTGCGGGGGCCGGATTTTCTGGCCCTTAAAGCCTGGAGCGGTCGTGGGAGGAGAGGTGTATCGGTGTGTCGTTGCCGTGTACCCTATCTTCCGCGACCGAGGGGAGGCGGGCAACTGCCTGTTAGCTTTTCCGTAGCGGGACCGCAGTAAGAATCGGGGGATTCCCTCTGGTTCTTATGGTATAGCATGCCTGAGGGGCAACTCTGATGGCCGAAGTAGCCCCTCTTCAGCGCGGGAGAAGGCCCGGTTCACACCGTGCCGAAACCGCTGGGACAAGGTGGAAGAAGCGAAAGCGCCCCCATCCGCCCGTGAAGGTGGAGGGACGGTCGTCGTGTGGTTTTAGTCGGTAAGAGTCCGACATAACCTGTCGCTTTTCCCCAATAGTGGCGGGCATCCATGAGGATTTTCACACGTTAAAAAAAAATTAGTTAGCGCCTTGAACTTCCAATCCGATATTCCAAGCTCCAACTTTACCATATACCAATGAGTTTATCTAAAAAAAATCGTAAAGCCAATATCCTGAAATGGTAGGCAGATATACATATATATACTCACGATTAGCCGCTAATATTAGGTCCATTGATCCAGGTGACAAGTCCGTCGCCATATCGCGAACAAATCCCAGGTTTCCCTTAGACGTTTTCCTTTACCGTGAGAGCACTCAGAAAATGTACCTACTTATGTTAGAAAAACTCATTGGTACGTGTCAGGTTTCGAACCTTGGCTACCGAATCAGAAGCGTATATATACCGCTAGACCAACGAGTATCTAATTTAAGTAAATTTTCTAACTGCTTTACAGTGAATTCAAACAGATATGAGAACTGATCGTAGATTGGGCATGGTTTCCTTTCAGAGTTGCTGAGGTCAGATGGCAATTGCTTTCCCTAGAATCCTTCCTTCTCCATCCGCTTTGCCTATTCCTGCCACCATGATGACATTGTCGGGTAGGGTAGCCGGTAGACTTGCAAATAACGTCTAACAGCCCTACCACATGGCACCGGCGCACCTACAACATCTATGGTGTCTATAGGCCACAGTTTACTCGTATCATCAGTAGATCCGTGTGCCTGTTCGCTGACTTATACCGTAAAAAAAAGAATAGGTAGATAATATCTATACTAATATTATAAAGAGGAAACCTTTGTATTTTGTATGTTTGTATTGAATAGGCTCAAAAACTACTGGACCGATTTCAAAATTTCTTTTACCATTACTTA
>DVZL01007473.1:0-10736 GCA_018236625.1 Lasaia peninsularis
GCTCAAAACAATTGCTCAAATTAATGCCGCCTAGAGTTATGGCCGCCATTTATCTTAATTCACAAGTAATGAAACACACAGAGATTACGTCATTTTATCTCAGGTAACTCGGTAACCTGAGCCGTGGGTAACTAAGTTACATTAGTAACGTTTAGTGTCTGTCCGAGTTTTCTATAAATAGTCTTATCTTTATTAACGTACATATTTGTTTTCATCTTGTCTACACACGGACCATGGTACAAAACTGGTTTCTAACGTCTGGCACCAGCAATGTTTTTAGTGCTGAGTTGGCTTATCTGCATTTACACAATCTCGACTGATGAGGAATTATCTGAAGACCTATGAATACTTTATTGAAAATCAATTTAAATACATTATATTATATATATTATTTAGAGCATTTTTAATTATTAAATTAAACCTTATTTTTTTATTAATATATACGCAAAGGCAGCCTTTTCAGATAAGTTAGTAAGTAAAATTTTCACAAACGTTTAGATTAAACCTCGAAATATTTCGGTTAAAACCTGTAAAAGTCACTTTTCTTACGATTTTATTTAAAAAAGATTGAAATTACTGTTTAGGAGTTGTATATGAGAATTGTAGTCACTAAACGGTTATAAACGAATTCTCACTAAATAACTAAAAGATGTGGGTGTAGCGAAAGGGCAACTTCTATAAAATTCGAAAATTATTGTAACCGTACAATTTATTCGGTTATATTAATGTTAATATCGAGTATGTCTTTTTTATCTTTGATGTGAACATTTATTTAACACAATTAAGTGTAAAGATATTTGTTGAAAAAGTCGAAGCTACATTTCTAAATTGTACACAAAAAATAGATTCAATGAAATTTGATTATCCCGCGCTGACACAAGACTGAAACTTTTCCAAACAATCTCTTTGTTGGAAAAGATTTCTCCGCGCTCAAAACAATTGCTCAAATTAATGCCGCAAAGAGTTATGGCCGCCATTTATCTTAATTCACAAGTAATGAAATACCAGAGATTACGTCATTCCATTTCAGCCGACTCGGTAACCTGAGTCGCGCTCAACTTGGTTACGTTTACGTTTCATGCTTGTCCTAGTTTTCTATAAATAAATAGTTTTTAGTTGTAATTACCTGTTTTCTGCAGCAACAGGTTTTTAAGCTTTTTGCACTCATAATTTGAGCGGTTGTGGCGAGTAATTAAAAGTGTTTAATCAAAATCCCGAAACTAATTTTAAATATGTTATTTACCTACTTGATATGGTAAATATTAAAAAAAACGGTAAAGCGGCGAAAACAATGCGTATAGCTTTATAATAAAAGAGATCGCTCGGATTGGTGGTGGTACCATTCCGGGTGATCTCTAGCCTGTTAGGTATTACCTATTCCTACCACAATAGCGTCAGTGCTCGCCATTGTCGTGTTCTGGTTTAGAGGGTAGAATAACCGGTAAAGCAACTCACGCAAGAAGCTTACCATTCTAGCCTTGGGTTGGCAGCTCACCATTTCAACTTTTAGTGTCTATAGGCGACGTGTATTTCTTACTATTAGGGAAACCGACGGAAATATCACCCGTTATCCTGGGACCTAAATATATCGTCAACTAATCGTCAGTGCATAAGTATGTCTCTCTCTGCCTACTCCTGCAGGGATACAGCCATTACGATATTTATATATATATATATATATTCTTAATAAACGAAGGACGTCTAAACTGACATAAAATCAAAAATTCATCCATTATATATTAATAGAGTTCATTATTTTTCATAGCGAGAATTTCTAAATAATTGTTTCTACTACAACACTGTTTATAAGTTAATTTAAATAAAACTCTAGTTTACACAGAAGGTATTCTGTGACCGTCTGTGTAGTGCCAGATATCGAGCCGTCAAGGTACCTCGGTAACAACATTGCCGGGGCTCTATGGGCACATTACAGCTAATTCCAACCTGAGCAATCTTGCTGCTCGAGCAATTAGAACACGGAGTAATGTACATTGCTGAGAGAAAACCTTACTACAGAATGGGGACGCCCTTTTTGGAATTACAAAACTGCTACATATTCTTACTATCTTGTAGCCGGTTCTTCCAACTTCGCCCATGTCTATTTATGCAAATGCCAAGATATGAGTTTGTTGTACTAGCCACATCGGGCCGTTTTATAGAACCACATTTTAATTTTAGATATTTAAGTACTTAAGTTAGATAAAATTTGCGTATTTATCTTTTGAAAGTCGGTAAAGTAGTGTTAATATAATGCGATGCCTTGTAAATACGAAGTTAGTGTTGTGGTCCGGTTCACTTCACGGACTTAGAGACTGTTGGAACTATTCACTTATCACAAACTTATCCGGAGAACATTGACTTATGAAAACATGGATGCGGCAATTTTATAGTGATTTTTATGATATTCGGTAGCAAATATAAATCCCTGGTATATAAAACATTACGCTATATATTGTGGTGTAACGATACGGCTGTCGCCTGTTAAGACCATTAGCCTCGGGTTCAAATAGCAGGTCGGACAATTTTCGGGGATTGAAATGTGCTCGAAGTAGCGATAGTTTTACCGCCTGTTACATCATGGGCTCTTACCGTGGCTAATCAAAGGTGTCCTAGTATATCTACTGGACTCACGAGTCGTGGATATACAAGCACACCTCTGCCTACACATTCGTGAATAATAGGATTGAAGGTACTTTATTATAAACGTAACGCAAAAAAATAAGAGCAACCTGAGCACTTTTCGTATAATCTTCGCAGTCAGTAGCCAAGATACAATTTGGTGGTAGAATTTTACATAGACTATTACTTAGTTATTTCTATATCTCCATATTGGTTGCTTTTCCTAAAAAAACTTCAATGTACAAAAATCTAGCCATATTATTGATAAATTGATTAATTTTGTTGGTTTCGTTATGCACAGAGATGTGTATAATTGTTTTATTATTTCATTCAACGTGTATAATTGTATTTACTTGTATATTGTAATTTCGTGAATCTTGGTACAATAACTTAGCGCATGCTATACGGGCGGAAACTACCATCTTAATAATATGTTCACCGTTGCTTAACTTCACACACACAACTTCGTCAAGTCACAACTTAGTCCATATTATTGCTAAAATACCCTTAAATCAAAGCTGCTTAGAATAATCAGAAGTTATTCATATTCTTCTTTATAAGAGGTGTTTGAAGTTGTTTTAAACCCTTATTGTTTTTTATATGAACAACGACTAAGACAGAAGATCAAACAACAATCGACCCTACAAAACTTCATTCCTTTTTTTTCTCACTCTTTTTATTGTCTCAGAACTTCTTTAAGCAAAGTAAGTACTTTGCTTAAATATAAGCGTATTTTAAATTCACTATTAGTTCCACCTATTTTTTGTACTTTTAATTCAATATAAACTGTTAAAAATACAGTTTTTCCTGAAGTTGAAACTTGCTGATTTTTGTGTGATGAACGATGATGGTCTGAATGTTTATTAAATATAATCTTTGATAAGTATCGTCGACAAATACCCACCACACAAAGACATAACTTGCTGATCTTAGAATTATATATCTGTATGTTTAATCCTATAACCCCGTATATTTATATATATATATATTTATATTTTTCCCCGTGCTGGAATAGACCATCTGCCTCCCTACCAGGCAGCTCGTAAGAGGCGAACATTGGTTAACTGGGTACATTACCAACAAGGCCACTGGTGGTAGAGTGCTGTGCAGCAACTCGCCCGGATAGGGATCCACCACCCCGTCTATTCCTGCCATCATAACGACATTCTCGTGTTGTGGTTCGGAGGGTGAGGTAGCCGGTAGTACCGGTACCAATGTACATCAGGCCTAACACCCCGGCCACAGTACAGTGACGCGCCTACAACATCTATGGTGTCGATATGCCGCGGTTATCTCTTACCATCAGGAGAGCCGTGTGTTAAAAAAGTTATCCTAATATGGTTCGGTATACAAAAAACAAACGTCGAACACAGCTTACTGTTACGACATGTGCATTTAGATATTACAATTTAAAAAGAAGTCCACCTTTTGTTCACCGACGTCGTCAACGTTCAGTAGCCGCTGCGGTTGCTCCTAAGTATAATATCGCTAGTAAAAAAAAATGACCGGTATGGAGAGTTTGCTAAGGAAGTGTCAACTACGCTGTTCTAGACACCTAGTGCGTATAGACCCCTCAAGGTTGCCAAATTCAGTATTTTATTCAGAGCTTAGCTCAAGAAAGCGCAAACCCGGAGGACACTATTTACGCTACAAAGATGGCACCTTCACTACGCTATCTGTGATCGAATCTTTAAAACTAAATTCAGTTTTTATGTAAATATTAATAATAGTGTGTCGCCGTCGACGAATACTTCTGGGAGGTCATCATCATATCATACGGCGCAAATGATGTGTCGCGCGGGTAAATATGACGAGAAGGGACCGGTGGCGCGGATCCGGTTCAGTAGCCACTGCGGTTGCACTGACACGTAAACTTGTTCCGCTCTACGCTCACTACGCATATAGTATTTATATTCTATTCAGAAAGCGCTGCTGAAAAATGTATTTTATCATTCATGATACAATAGCATTGTTTAGTAAAGTATTTTTTGAACTACTTGATTTAGAGCTAAGTTTTTAGAAGGAAGCTAATTAGGTACGTCTATTATGTACTATATATAACATTCTTCCTTTTTTGACCGGATTCATGGAAGAGAATATTCTAGGTTCGTCTGTACACGTATATGTATGCATATCTTGTTTGTTAGTTATGCAATTTCTTCCTCGATTCCAAATAGATTTTGATGATACTCGTACTAATTTTGTCAGATAGATAGGTTTTTTCAAGTACCTATGGTACTTGAGAGATAATCCTGAATACATGTGATGGCAATTGGTTTAGCAATTTTCAAAATATCAACATACACAAAAACTACCTATTCAACATGGTACTTGAAGTCTTTTTTTTGAAGTCAAATGCGTTTTAAATATCGTAAGTAGTGGACAATCGTTAGTTGCGGTTATTCTTAACAAGCGTAACCATCAAATATTTATGATCAAAAATAATATCGCTAAAAGCATCGCAAAATTAAAAAGTTTGAGTGACTAATATAATATTTCGTTGATTATTATTCATTACAAACACAATTTTATGAAAATCCATTCAGAAGTTTTTGCGTAATTCAGTAACAAAACACACACAGACCCACAAACTTTCGCATTTATAAAATTTGTAGGATTTATAATATTAATAATTGGATTTATGCAATAGCTTAAATTTGCTATATTTTATTAATTTTTGGTGAAAACCGCTGTACGAATGCTTCTTGCAATGTATTATATGTATGGAAAAATAACATTCTTACGTAATATATTTTAATTATTTCAGTTTATTGAAATGTTTATAGAAGACTTGTAAACGCTTGGTTATTTAATATTAACAAAATTATTAAAGTGAATAATCACAGGCCATAGCATAATAAACCGAAACTAGTTTTTTGATTGTGGACACAAATGTAAATATTATGTATGTCTTATTTATTTTGAAACTGTGAATAGAAAAATAATAAAATAAAATATTAAAAAAAATAATTGAATCTGGGAAACTTTAAGGTATCGTATAATGGTTCTAAAGATGCTTAAATTTACGAAACCGTTAAGACCATAAAAATAGAAATATTGCAAATAAAAATATTTAAAATCGTTAAAACTACAAAAAACCGATTTCAACTTCATTATGACGTGCTAAAACCGGACATAATTGAAATGTCCAACACGGGAAGTACCTACCAGTCTTCAAAAAATAAAACATCAAATCGGTTCACTCACTCGAAGGTTTCAATGAAACAAACAAAAATGCAGTCATATTAGAAGTGTGTCCTGTCCTGTCCATTTCAACATTTCAAAATTAATAAAAATAGCAAGTATCAAAACCCATTATAATCTTTAAGGCTCTCATAAATTACGTTACATTGATATAAACCTTTCTAGACTATTCAAACATCACCCCATAATTTAAATGCGAATAATATTGTCACTTGCCTTGTTTTACTTGTTATTTCCTACATAGAATAATTTTGTTATCTCTAACCTATGAATTAAGACTGACTTTTGCCTAACACCTAAGAGCGTTGTGACATTTTGACCACGATAAAGAGCGCCTGCATGAAAATATCGGAGGCCTCTCATTTCATTGTTTAAATCTATCCAGCGAGCGCATATACTCTATTGGTTGTCGTGTAACCATGCTTTCTAAATATTTTTAGGGTATGTGTTCTAAAACACGAAAAATAACTTTATTTTTTATTGAAAACAGACAGTTTACATGGTTGTAAAATACATTTCATACAGAAATTGAAACTGGTAATTATGCATTGCCAAAAAAACTTCATTAACAGTTTCATCATCAGATCACCTTAGACTGGACTATATTTTGCCCAGCTGGTAACCTGTGCTACGAGGTAGATTTTGACTAATTTTATCTCGTCTACTAAAGAAATTTCCCTAGGAAAGGAGTTCATCGCGTAGAGTACCCAGCGACGTACTCTTTCAGCGACCGTAGGTAAGGGGTCTCTCGCTGTAATCCCAACTCTGGCTGGCCCAGGCGCAGTTGAACCGGGGGCGTTAGGAGACGGTATGCCCGTCCCTTAGGTTCTCCGTAGCAGATCCGCCGGGTGGAGTTAGGGGACTCTCTGGATTGCACAGTCTCGCACGCCTAGGGTTGACTCTGATGACTGGAATCACCGCTCTTGCAGCGTGGAAGGAGGCTCGGTTGAGTCCGGGCCGTGACCGTTGGAACGGGATGGTGAATGCCAAAGCGACCTCATCTCGATCATAGCCGGACGGTGGACACTCCAATTTTATTTATTTGTATTGATGAGTGTTTCGAAATATCCCCAACTTGTATAGCTCATGGCTACACTATTGACAGAAACAAGTGATTCGCTTTTGTTCCGGCTGACAGCATCCCTCTGAATGATTCCGCGCTAGTTCAATGATTGCTTTTCGACGTATCCACTCCCGGTTCGATACTTGTGAATCATTTTCCTGCGAGGCAGCTGATAAGATACTAGCACGGGTTAAATGTGGCATTACTGGATTTTCAACAGCGTGTAACTCTTTTCTTTGTTCTGTTAATCCATTGCTACATTAGATGCAGGGGCGCCGAGTTTTAAAAATTCCCGTGGGTGCCCTGGCTTTAATTTTAATGACATTTATAAATAGACTTTTAATGTTAGTTATAAATAAACACAAGATAATACAAAATATTTAGAAAAGATAATTTATTGTGTGTATGATGTGTGTAATATCAGTCGGTAATTTAAAAGTAGAGCTTCAAAGACCGAATTGTGAATGGTCACTCGAGAATGAAAGTATAGGGGAATTTCTGAGAACCTATAACGAATGTATCCTGGAACCGTAAGACAGCGAGAACCTTTAGACAGAGTCGACTGTACCTATATTATTTAAATTCAGTAAAAAGATTTACCTCTCGTGGGTGCTAGAGCACCCGAGCACCCACGGATTCGGCGCCCCTTATTAAATGATATTTGTATTAACAGCCCGACCTCAGGCAGCAGCGCACCTACAACAACTATGGTGTCTATAGACCACGTTTGTCTCTTACCATCAGGAGACTCTTGTGCCTGTTATCTTATCCGCTAAGAAAAATATAATACTCGTCTGGTGAAAACTGTTTTACCTAATCAGTATTTATCAGTACTTGTTTCAACCTGAAGTATTATGCAGACGAAAAACAAAAGCAGTCATAAGACAAAGATGTTACGATTAAAATGTTAAGAGTCAGTAGTGTTATATAAAACCGCCATTTATATTTGTCTACCGCGTCACGTCATTGACTTTCCATGAGGCTCAGTTTTGATTCTTGACCAGGCTATCAAAACATTTTGGAATTAGTAATATCGCACAAAATTATTATTTTTTGCGTCCTTTGCGTCTTTTGTTGATAATAATTTAAGCGTCATAATATTGCAAATAAATAACTTTAATTTCATCATTGTGTCGTTTAAGTAAACAAAAATATTAAGTTAATATTGATCACCTCTGGTATATCACCCACCTAAAAATAATTTTCAAAATCTATTCACACATGGCAAAAAATTTACAAAAACCATACGGTCGAATAGACATTTTGAAGACGATTGAAACTACAATAGATAATAATTATCATTTAAATAAGTAAGTACCTTCACGCTTATTATCCCCGAAGAGATAGGCAGAGGTGTGCCAGTAGATCCACGATTCATAAGTCCAGTAGATATACTAGAACACACCCACGATCAGCCAAGGTACTGGGGCCCTGATGTGATAGGTAGCAAGCCTATCGCCATTTCAGGCACATTCCAATCCCGGGTAATGTAATGCTTGCTCAGAAAAATCTGGAAAACATTTAAAAAAGTTGCCCGACCTGGGAATTGAACCCGGGACCCAACGCGGCTAACGTTCTTAACAACTTAATAATAAATAATATAAAATTAAAAAAAATAAAAACTAAAATGAATTAATTATTTCCAACATATACATTCTGAATATTTAACTCAAGATACTTATGTATCAACAAACTGTATCCATAAAATATATTGAGAATTGCAGTACATATAAAACTGCTGATATAATTTAAAATCAAAGTAAAAACGTAGGTAGTACAAATCTCACCGGGTCGCAATATTACATTAACGGAATCCAAAGTGCTTGTATCGCATCTACATTTATTGGTTTTGTTCAAAGTCCCACTGAAAATGTAACTTATATAACCATGAACACAGCCGCGTTCCTTTGAAAGGAACCAAGCTTTTGAGTTCAGTGCATTTAATTCCAGGACTCAAAGAAACGGGTATTCTGGCGGAGGAAGCTTTTACTGAGTCAGAAAGCGTCTAGATTTTTCTACACACAAAGCTATATTTGGCAGTCACATAGTTTGCAGATGCAGTGATCTGTTGGTATTTGATGTTTAGTTGACAATTCCAGCCCGGGCTGTTGGGAAATATTTAAGTTTACCGATCCAATTGTTTGTTTTGTTATGCTTGAAACTCCACAACGGCTCAGCAATTTCAAGCTGAAGCGGTTCGCTCGGTTGAGGCAAATATTTACAGCTGTTCGTAACTTTAAATTTTGTGGTTAATATTGTGCAGTTTTGTTATCTACGTATTTATCTTAAATTACAGTTTTACCTTGATCCGTCTACTGCTTTACATGAATCTGATTGATGCAAGGACATTACTGCTACCTTGTACCTCTTTGATTTTGGACCGACTTCAAAAAGGAGGAGGTTAGCAATTCGAACGTAAAGGTTTTCTTTGTTATTTCTGTATGTTTGTTACACCATTGCTTCGTCAACTTAAAAAAACATAATTAATGATGGTCCAATTTAGTTTTGATTTGGAAATTGTTTGAGCACTTTTAGAAATATCAACAAAAAAACTTTATCTATTTATCCGGTACGATAATGAAATTTGAGTCGTTTTCTGCAGCTTTACAGTTTTTCATGTAGATTATCGCCGTCGTTATTAATGTATGGATGTTTGTTACTCTTTCACGTAAAAACTGCTAAATGGATATTAATGAAATTTTATGCTACTTTTAATCAACTACATTAAAAAGAGGATATGTTTTTACACAATAAGCATTTAAGTCGGAAAAAAATCTGCGCTTTGATAATTCATGCGGGCGAAGACGCGGGCGGAAAATTAGTAAGTTATATACTGTAAAATTTTTGCGAGTTTACAGCGCAAATATTTGAACACGAACGAGCGACGGAGAGAAACGATTAACTTCCATTTTGTATACACAATTCTAGATCCTATTTGTATATGCAAATTTAGGAACAATGAATTCCTATATTCAGTACAAATCCGAGTTATAAAGTCACTTTCCGTGTACATTTTAACAATGAATATTCAAATGAATTCCCCCGCACGCCATTTTCTTACGTGTGTCGAGCGAGCACTTTATATTAATTAGCGGCGCAGTTCATTAAATTGTTAATGAATATTTTCAATTTGTTCGCCTTGACGTATGGAGAATGAGTTAATTATGGGGTTTTAGCCGACGCCTTTGAGCGAGTCACGTTGCTAATAGATGGCTAATTAATTTTCGTATACTGCTTTGATTAGGTCTGATGATCATCAATTTTAGTTTTAATAACTTTGTTAGCTGAATTAAAAATGGACAAGATTCCAAATTAGTCTATATCTTTAACAGACGAAAAATTATTATCAATTTTTGTTATCTAAGAACTTTCTGAACCGATTCTTTTATTATTTGAAACCTGGAGCTTTCCCTGTTTACAATTTTACCATGTTTAATTACGTCTTATATTTATTTCTATGTTTATTACGCGATTACTTCTTCAATTCCAAATATATTTTGATCATTATGGTTTTAAAAGAATACTCTTCAGAGGTTGGTAAGTAATTCTGCATTTTTTTTAAATATCAATCAAAAAAGATTCTTCGATATGACATTGAAATTATACTATTTTATAGAATTATACTGTTTCTTCATAATTCCACTGTACTATTTTTTTCAGTGGATTCCAAAAAAGAGGAAGTTTTAAATAGGATGTAAAAGTACCTTCACGCCTACTATCCCCGAAGAAGTAGGCAGGGGTGTGCTAGTATAGCCACGACTCGTAAGTCCAGTAGATATACTAGAACACACCCACTATTAGCCAAGGTACTAGGGCCCTGATGTGATAGGTGGCAAGCCTATCGCCACTT
>DVZL01007474.1:0-10735 GCA_018236625.1 Lasaia peninsularis
TATGTTATCGTCAAATACTAATCCTTATCCAAATAAACTATTTATTGAGCAAGATTGTTTCAATAGCTATAAATTACATTTTATTTTATTCCAATCGGACAATCCATTCAAAAGATAATACGAATTAAAAATTGTAATTGGTATTAAAATGAATGATGGCCGCCGGCCGATATATGTCGCATGACTCGCACGGCGAAACCGCAGGGGAGGGGGGGGTGCACATCTATGAAGCAGGTTGCCGTTAAATGTCCACCCGTGCTATAGTGTTAGTTATATTTGCAATAATTTTACAACATGTTTTTGCTTTCTTTCTCTGTCAGAGTTGAACAAGAGTTAGTAATAAAACATATACGCAACACATACACGCCATAAAATATCCACTAACATTAGTGATGTGCCAGATACCCATATTCGTATTCGCGGATATCCGAAGAACAAAAGAGATACGTATCCTTATCTGTGTCCATTACTTTTCTTGCGGATCTTTTGGCATGTCTAATACCTTTAAACTAGCATTTCATCCATCAATCATACCATGTACTTATATTGCATACATGTATATCATATATAATGAATACATCAACGATCTCGGAATCGGCTCGAAGGATATTATTAAAATTTCGAGGGCGATGAATCGATCTAGTTTGGTTTTGTTTTCAGAAAATGCTATTTTATAGCCTATCTTAAGCTTTCTAGAGTTTTGTTGCTAAAATAATTTTATTAATAACAGTGGTTGCCTGGTTACGGTAGCTCTATATCTTAAAGTTGATAAGTTATTGAAAAATTAATCGTGTTTTTATCGAATAAAAACCTTTTACAAATTGTAATATAAATTTACATTAGAATAGAAAACTAAATTTCACCACCATTTACGAAGTTAGAATAGCTCTGTCGGTAAATAGGGCGCCTTAAAACACAGGATACCCGGGTTCAAATCTCGGTTCCGATAGTTTCTTTTATTTGTCCTCTTTTTGTATTATTATTATTTCATTGGCATATTTTGCACAGTTATAAGTAAAAATTACTCCAAAGAAACATTATGTACTAAAAAAACACCAAGCAAAGCTCGGTCACTCAGATACTTAAATATACTACCGGATTAAGCAGCAGTGGAAAAAACTTTAAACTGCACACCTATTATTTAATAGCTATTGCTCGAAACCGCCACTGCGTGGGCTAGAATACCGCAGCAACTACGTTATCATGATATAACCTACTTCATGAAAAAGTTAGTACTTATGTATTAATAACATTCAAAACGGTCTGTAAATGTGCTATCCAACAAAGAAAATAAAATCATTCATTATAGCTAATTTTATATTTTATTTATTATACGGAAACCTCTTATTTATGTAAACAAGATAGAAAGAAGCCAATTTCAGTCTAAGATGATCTGATAGCGAGATTATGATGATGATAATGATGATGGTGAAGAGTTACAGATTTCAACCTATGATTGTTATTTGGATCATTTATAGTGAGAGTTGTTGCGTTAATTACAGCATAGTTGTCAATTAATAATGTTAAACAATAAATAAAATCGGACTGCGTGTTTGTAAATTATAGCCAGATTTAGATTTTAGGATTACCCCCTTTCCCACGGAATCCCCTTAAGTAAATGAGATAAAAAGTAGCCTATATCCTACCTCAAAACATACGCCACTCGTGAGACAAATTTAATCACGATCGGTAAATTGGGGTAGGTAGGGCACAGAAAAAAACACAGACAAACAAAAATCTTCTGTTGCACGTTTTTAACCCCTGGGCATATTTTTTAAATATCTTCTATGTACAGAATTCATTCTTCTACAGTTTCACATTACTAAACTTCTTTTTAAATATTTTTAACATAAATTAAACAATAAAAATACAAACTTTAATAATGCTCACCAGTGTCATACAAGTCACAAATAAAACAAAAATCCACCCAATGCAAGTCGCAATATGTCCTGTCCATCATGTACATTTTCAACTAACGTTTCAAGTTCATGCGAACGTCAATTGAATAAAAAAGTTAAAAGAGGTATTCGTATAAGAGTCCGCACATAAGTAGTTAACGATCAGGCACATCACTAATTACCATACGACATCAACTACCCAGTTGTACAGAGGTCAGTAGCATGGCTGTTAAAATGCAAACATTTGGTGTCGTGTGGAATTAATTAAGTACACAAATTCAAGTGAGCTTATCAAGACGGGACAAATTACTGCCCTCAAGGTAAAGGCTTTCTTCAGCTATAAAACTGTCATCATCACAGACCCTCCACCTTAATACACTTGCAGTAGCTACTTCTTATACCAATATAAATAACAACATATTTTATAACTTTATTTTTTAGCAATTTATTTTATAGTAGCTGTTGCCCGCGACTCCGTATGTTATGTCATATGTTTGTCACGTGCGTTTCTTTCTATAGCAAAAAAAATACAGTCTGTAAACTAATCTATCCAAAAAAATACTTCAGCAAATACTTGACTATGTTTTGTATTTAAGTTTATTCCTTTTTCTATGGAAACCTCTTACGTAAACGGGATGAAAAATAGCCAACAACCTCACTCACAGCATAGTTACCGGCTGGCAAAATATCGTCCAGTCTAAGATGGTCTGTTGTCGATGATGATGATGATGATGGTTACGATGATGGGATGATAAGATCCCCGTACATTCCGGGCTTAAACTTATGATGGTAGTTCGACCATTTATTGTGAGAGTTGTTATGGCTGTCATTTCTATCTGAAAACATATGACAGAAAGAAATCAGCATAATTTGTTAAGTATATTTTATTTAACAAAAAAATTATAATGAAATCGGACTGCGCGTTCTTGAATTATTGTCAAATTTAGATTTTGGGTTTTTCCTTTCACCCACGGAATCCCGCTTTCTTAAAAAGGTTAAGAAAGCGGGATAAAAAGTAGCCTAACCTACCTCGGACCATATACTACCCGGTTGCCAATTTTCACCACCATCAGTTCAACAGTTATAGGGTGAATCGCGGCCGGGATACAGACGGACAGACAAATAGATAAAAAATGTACGGAATTACAGATACCTACCTTGGTATGTATAGATAATATAACCGTTGAAGAACAAGAGTTCTTCTCCCAGTTCTAGAAAGATTTGATCTTTATTGGTTTATAGATTAAACCATAATCGAAAAACAAACGTACCTACATTCAGATATATTCATACTTTAGCATTTGACATGATATTATGATAAATTTTAAATTAGATGTCAAATCTACATTGGATTATAAGGTAATATCAACGGTCGAGTGCTTAGTGACTTTGTGCCGTAAGTAGATGGGCATAGGCATGTTTTTTTAATATTATACTGAATCTTAATCTTCGCCTTATCCCGCTTTAATATCAGATGATATTATCAGCGTTTGCTACTAGAACCTAATCTAGGCGATAGGACATGGCCGCTATCTGAACTCTGTACCTAACTCAAAATGGAAACTAGGTCCAATCCTAGTCTAGGTCTAATTCGAATACGCAAATCCGGGTTTTGCTCGTGAGGTTTTCCTTCATCATAAGGGTACTCAAAAACTGCACATAAATTCAAAAAACTTATTAGTACATGGCGATGTTCGAAATGAAAGTTTATTTGAGATGAAGTCTAATAATTATTATTTTATATTTAATACTTTAAAATGATATTCGCAACATTTCATGCATTTATACCAAGTCTTTGTGTTTAATATTGCTCATGTGTTTATGACTGTTGCGAATCTCGTAGTAGAAGTCGAAGGCAGTAAAATATAAAGCTATTTCAAGCTACTTGTGTATGCAAATAAAACGCTCAAATGCCACTTGCGCAATATGCCTAACGGGGTTGTCCCCTGTGGCCCTGAGGCGCGCTCATATTGGGATGTAATATTATAAACAAGCACGTACAAAAATAATATGTACAAAACTTAACATCTCATAGAAGATGCGATAAATAATTTGATTATATTATTAAGGTATGCAGAATCTCACTCATCCATTGACGATTGAACGATAATCAAACCTGGTGTCCAGACAATCCAAATCAATTAATGTAGTTGGGTCACATTAATTTTTGATAATATTTCGGTTTCTAATATTTTCATACTCAGTAAAGATTTAATTGAATCTAATGTTTTATATTATTTAAATGTATTCATATTAAATAAGTAATTAGCAATAATATAACTTTACTGACAATTCTAAATACTGCATCTGTGAGCAAGAAAGCAAAAAAAGATAATAGTGATACAAAATTCAGGCCCTTTTCTTGTCATCATAACATCAGTGCTGGTCGTCGTTGTACTCCTCTTTACAGGACAGATCAGGTACACAGCCTTGTATTTGAAATTAATTATTAACTTTTACAGTACATCTATACAAGTCTAAAATATACCAATAGATCGAAACACAGACGCTTATTGGGAAGATTCAGCCAAATAAATTCTGCGCGCTTACCTTTTTTTAATTTTTTTTTAATATTTCAGACGCATTTTTTGATGGTAATAAATACACGTCGCTTACACTTACACCAAAGGTGGAAATGGTGCGTTGCCAATCTGAGGCTGGGATGGTAAACCTCTTGCGTGAGTAAGTTTACCGGCTATCCTATCTTTCAAACGAGAACACGACAATGGTGAACACTGACGCTATTGTGGCAGGAATAGGTAAGGTATCCGGTAATGCGGGCGAGTCGTTGCTAGACTCTACCACGTAGTCAATGTCTAGGTGTTGGTGATAATAGATCCTGTGCTCACCTCTTACGAGCTGTCTGGGTGGAAGGCAGTTGGCCTATTCTACAACGGAACCCGGACCAACACGGGGTAAATAAATCATTTTTTTAATTCATTACAATTTACCTCGAAATATTTTTATCAACTGCATATCATATTGTAGTATTATAATGTCCTTTTTTTACATAAATTTGATATTTTTTTTAAATTGACTTAATGACAAATTTTTAATATGTTGTTTCATTCCATTAAATTTCCAAATACGTATTTTTATTATAACTGATTTAAATATATTTATTTAAAATTGTATCGGTAATCCCGGTAGGTGGCGCTGCTGTCATTATGTCAACTACAAACTAACCATGCAAAGCCGGGCTGGGCAGCTAAACTTCATATTTAAGTTATTAGTTTAGTCTATTAAAAAAAACGGTTTTTTAACTTTGCGATTTTGTACCATACTTATAAAATTGATGTTAGTAGACAGATGATTATACGAGGACAGAATTGTCTAGACAAACTTGGATAAATTTTCAAGGTTTCTCTCAGTTTTTATAACATAAAAATAAGTAGTAGATAAATAAAAAATAAATATGTTATAAATCAATTTAAAAATAAATGCCCCGATGGACATAGCCTTACAATGAAGAAGAGATGCAAGTGAATCTTGTAAAGATCTAGTGCCTAAGTTTATGACCTGCGGACGGTTAAATGTGTAAGTTGTACGGCCGATGTAATGTGATTTAACTTGAATCATATGAATCAAACCGCCCGGAGGAACAGTTGATGTACGCGGGTACTTTTAGGGCTTCTTTCACCACGTCTGAGTAAAGTTACAAGTAAGCTAATCTCTCAGTAAACTCATAAGTAAACGCAGAAAGCAATTTTACAAAGTCCGAGTAACGAAAAATGGAACTAATTTACTTGATAGTTTCATCTATCGAGTAGTACTAATCAATGAGTAGTTAATTGATACTTTACTCAGACTTGGTGAAAGATTCCCTTAGTTTTTAATTGTAAGATCAGTTCATAACCTTTAATTTTTTATTTTATACGGGGTTGTTAAACTGTTTGTTTTTATTGCTTCGTAAATTGTGCTACCCTTGGTATCGTTAGGTAGAGCAGCAGAGCCTACTGTCACGGTTTTTTTATATTCTAATAAATAGTAAAATTTTCATTACTATTCAAGATTTAAAGTTGTTAAAATATGTCGCGACACACGAGTCGAATTCCGGGTTCGATTCTCGGGTATCGATACGTTCTACGAGTTCTTTTCAGTTTATCTAAAAAAAGTAACATATCCTGGGATTGAATTTTTTTTAATTATTAATTTATTCGTCTCGTATAGTTATTAACTCACTAGTATAGTTATTAACTAAGTCGTACTTGTAAATCTCATTAGTGTGACTAATTTATAATTCACAACTGCTCCGAAAATTATAATGTTACTCGGTTTTTTAGATTGGTATCTGTATAATAAGAATAATTATTAAAAATATGAAAAAGACTATAAAATTACACTGGAACAGTAAGCAAGTGACAGAATGGTATCTATGCATGTAACAAATTTCATTGTAATTCACCGTTAAGTTAAGATTCACCAACAAAAACTGTTTACAAGTTTAAAATTAGTTTTTTGGAATTATCTATTTTTACTTTTTTAGCTCTTCTACGGGAAACATGTAAACGATCGGGATTCAGGTTATGTCGTTTTTTGATTTATAGTTTTCGGTTTTTGTTTATGGGATAACACGGTGAACAGACACGCGGGTCTCCTAATGTTAAGAGACAACCGTGGCCTATAGACACCATAGATGTTGTACCCAACCCTTCGAACACGACAATGTCATTATGGCGGCAAAAATAAGTAAGGCTGCAGAGTGGCAAGTTACTGCACAGCACTCTACCAGTAAACCTATGCTCGTCTCTTACGAGCTACCTGGTAGGAAGGCAGTTGGTCTATTCTACACGGAGGACCCGGACAAATAAGGGGAAAAGCCAGGTTTTTTCGGTTATTTCGGTCCAGGCGTTGAGCTCATTGAGGGTAGGTATATACAATAGAAGCACAAACTTTTGCATTTATAATATTGGGATCGTATAAAGAATATAAGCTAAGATGAATACAGAATGACCTTTTCGACTAAGCATCTGCCCGCTATATTTAGCCGTAACATTAGAACCACCTGTACCAACCAACCAGGCGTTAGTGTTTTCCTTGAAAGGTGGCACGTGGCTACGACCACTGAATTTTCAATTTCCTACTTAATGACAGTAATAGATGTATTTTATTCTATACGTGAACTCGTATGGACGTGCGATAAAACATTTCTAATGCACCGTTTGCTTGTTAGTGTTTGTCTTATTTATGGTATAGGTGCGTCGTAATCTTACTGAGTTTATCCTTTAACATTTTAAATGCAGAAAAACTACGTAACTTCAATTTCATTATTACTGTCGTCTAGGTTGATGATTTTATTGATGGTTGATACCATAAAATGTATATGGGACCACCTCTCATGGGAATTGACAGAGTAATCGCGTAACAAACATGCATTCGACGAATTGAGGGTTTCCTCTTTTTAAAGTTGATTAAACACACCAGCTTCGTCCAACAGTCCTAGTAACGATCCAGCTAATCAAACTTAATATGTTTACTGTTTACAAGATAGAATTACCATGATGTCGAGTGTGACCTAATTCCTAGGCATGTTGTAAGATCGACCGCAAAAACGAAGAATGGGGTCGCATGAGCTTCGAGTACGCGTCGACGCGTGCGCTCATTTACGGCTTTGATCCATTCAAATAATTACATTGTTGCATCTGACAAAGAGTGAGAAATTACGAAAGTAAGAATTTTTTAAGCGAGGGCCAATTAAGGGCCAAGTATACCTAAATTAATTATTGATCTTCAAATATGCCAATATAAAATCTTCATTATTCGTCAAGGACAAAAAAACAGTGAAACGTGCCATGAAGGCAAAATATGCCTACATCAATTTTTCATTATTCGTCAAGGTAAAAGTAAGATGAAATATGCCCACCCTGGTACTTTTAGTTTGTAGAAATAAATAAATATATAAATAAAAGTTTTATAAAGCTCGAAGCAATTAATATATCCAAACTTTACTCACAAGAGGCTCTTAGACTAAAATGCAGTCAAATGCATTGCAGTAACAACAAAAACGAACATTCTTTTTTTATACTTTAAAATTGAAGCAAATCTATTAAAAAATAACATCTATTAAATAATTAACGCAAAGTAAGTTAGTATTTTTTGTAGGATAAGACAGTGAACAATCACACAGCTTCCCTGGTGGTAAGAGACAACCGCGGCCCACAAACACCGCCTGTCTAGCGGCTACCTTACCCAACGAACCGGAACAACAACAATCCTATCCTTAAATGACAATGGAATTGCTCAGTACATCTTCTACTGTCTCTTCAAACTCGATTATAAAATATGTAGACGGATTTAAAAAAAGAACAAATGGTCGTAATCGAGTCGTTGACTCTAATCACTTATTCAATGTTCACACACGTTTCGACTTTTGTATGAAGGTTACATGAGAATTAATAATTCCTCTAATGTGAGATTAATTATTAAATATGGAAATGCGAAGATTTTATGTAACAAGAGCACCAACATTGGGATCGGGTTGACGTTGTAACCCTGGGCAGTGTATTCCTTGGGGCCCCAAGTTATTATTAAAATAATTGTTAAAATAATTATCATTTTATCATGAACATTTTATAGAGATATTCTATGATAAAAGATTTTATCGATTGTTCGTCGTTATTACGAGTAGCTATTGTTTTATATACAAATAAGAATGACTATAGTGTATTTTTAAGGGGTTGGTTGCTATTTGTATTCACGGGGACCTTAGATACACAACAAGTAAATCCGCTCCTGATCAATATACTGCGAAAAATATTTTTTTGCGGGAACGGTAAAGTTAATACTCGGTTTTCATAAAGCTATGTCACAAGTGTGGCCTATAGTGCTGGAACCAGTGCCTGTGCTTGGTGCCTAGGAGTTCTGGCTTCAGGCAATTAATAGGGGACTGTAATATTTATATTTTTATTTATATGCACAAATACAGAGCGACCGACAGTTATAATTTTCGAATATGCAATGTATTCCATGACGTCGTACCTAGTGGTGCGCATATCGTTTAGTAAAAAGGTGTTGACAAGTGACGGGCGACGCTCTCCAATGGCCTGCCCCTAGAGGGCAGCATCTTGACCAACTGACATCTGGTGCGTTTCTGTCCGTGTTCGGCTAAAAGCAAAAGTTATCCTAGTGTCCGGACCATAACATGACACTGTCATTTTAGCACAGAAATAGAAAAGGCGTTGATTCATTCTTCTTTCAGGTAGTTTGCTTTACACAACTTTACCACTCGTAGTCTTATTGACAATGACCCATTTAACTCCTTTTGCCCGTTATAATCCGTCTGGCAAGAGAGAGGTAATATTATATTTGTATAAGAAAAAACACCTTCGAGTAGCCCTGCAAATGACAAAATCAACGTTTCTAGCTTCTTTCTTATTTCTAGTAATTTAGTAGTAAGTAGTAAGTTTTGAAACATTAACATCAAATGGAAGTGTGATCATTAATTGCAAAGCAATTATCTTATGTTATGTTTGAAATTAAACCAGTGTTTTACACCAACAAATACGCACCATGATTTTGTATTTACAGCGTAAAAGTCCTTGTAATAAAATGCAAATATGCAACTTGTGGAATCGTACGAATGACTCGAGTTACATCATTTTACATTATTCATTTTGGATTTAATTTTATAATTATAATAGCTGTGCCACGCGGCTTCACCTGATTTATTTAGAGGACAATATATTAAAATAACTATTTTAATAGACTCCCGCTACCATCAATAACAGTAAATATAGTGAACAAATCGAGATTATATGTTTGAGAGAAATAATTTGTATATTTGGATTAGGAGCACTAACATTTTTGCAAAAAATGTATTAGTTAAATGCCTGTGATAAATAACTTATTATTCGGGATAACAAACATATTACAGTATAACCTACCCCGTTGTCCACAACTTACTAATTCTGACAAAATATAATTTAAATCGCGTTTAAATGAAACTCACTAAATGTGTATATAATAATAAATAGTATCGTGCTACTAACCGAAATAAATAAATAAATAGTACAGGATTATTAAAACATATATTATGCTTAGATCTTTAAAACTACCTAACGGATTTTGATGTGGGTTTTTAATAGATAGATTGATTCAAGAGTAAGATAAGTATATAAATAACATGCACATTATATACCTGCACAGCCCGGGCGGGTTGCTGGTTAGGTAAAAGATCATTTATAAACTGACTTTGATATAATGAGTAAGTCTTATCTTTCGCATTCGCAATATATTCGTCACATTATTTTATTATGTTCTAAAAGGTTTCTGGATGATCCAATTCTGGGGACGGAGGTTAATGATTATATCGATAACAATTTTTAGGGAACAAATTTCACTTCTAACGTGTTTTAAACCCGTACCTTTCATCTCTCGCTAACGTATTGTGTGATTATAGTTTTTACTCACTTAGTATACCTACTTATCTTAATAATATTAGTATTTATTATTGTTATCATTAACTACACAAGGTGTTCATTATATATGTTTTAATGTTATACGACAGGGCCTAAGTCGGTGGCTGTCCTGATGGTAGAGGAAATGCACAGAGCACAAAAGGCCGTGCGACCCCGACTAGAGACGTTGTTGATGTCATTTTCTATACAAATCAAGGGTGTCAGTAGGCGTCACCATTTCATATTCGTAGTCATCTGTTTCATTACATGTAGTGCGGGTACAGAGTCGATTCTTTTTGTCGATACTTTTCGAAGATACTTTTTATATATTATGCTATCGTAATAATGCATATTAAGCTAGGTTTCAAAATAAAAGGGATAAATATTGTGGTCAAACAAATTTATTTTACCTATTTAAAAATATGAATGAATGAAAACTTT
>DVZL01007475.1:0-10735 GCA_018236625.1 Lasaia peninsularis
GTAATAAAAACTTGAATATTTGCAAAAATATTTATGTGGGTATATTTCTTCAGCAATAAAGATTACACGTTATTTTTTCGGCCATATCTAAATCACATGCATATTCCCTATTGCATAGATATAAATATTATTATTATTTTTAATTTTACAGTTTTTTTTAAACTATGGAAAGGTAAATTTTCTGGATGCTCTTACAGTGAAGGAAAAATCGTGAGAAAAGGTTTGTGCCCGATATATGGTGACGGCCTTGTCTTCTGTCTCATCATGGGAGCTAATATCGTCGGCTAATCGTGGGTGCACAGTACATATGCTTACATTATCTAGGTTATATAATATAATTTATTTTTGTTAACTTCATCTCCAGTATGAATATTATCAGATTATCGAAACAAAGATATACACAAAATGTGTAATTTAAATGTTAATATATTACCGATAATAATCCTTACTAATATTATTAATGCGAAAGTAACTCTGTCTGTCTGTCTGTCTGTTACGCTTTCACGCCTAAACCACTGAACCGATTTTGTTTAAATTTAGTACAGAGATAGAGTTGACCATGAGGAAGGACTTAAGCTACTTTTTAACCGACTACATTAAAAAGAGGGTATGTTTTTACGCAATAAGTATTATAAGTTGATAAAAATGTCTACCCTTTGAAAGTTGTTTAAAAGAAGCCTCGGGCTAATAAATCATGTCTTTTAGAATTTACGTGGACGCCATTATCAACCACATGACGGGAACTTGGAACGAAAACGTGGGGACTGGCGGCAGCACGGCCAACTTCGGGGAGTGGCACTACCCCGCCGTGCCCTACGGGAGGAACGACTTCAACTGGCCACACTGTGTCATACAGTCCAACGACTACGGTTGCTGTGCCGACAGGGTAACTTATGATTATTTTAAACTAAGACGATCGCCTCTCTCGATTGTAGGCGTTCGTGCAGAACCCAAGACATGCTGAGTCAAACTTTAGCCCACCATGGTTCGATCTTCGGGTAGGGAAACTTTTTGTTCAGTAACGCAATGGTACCTTATATCGTCGGTCAATCATGGATGCATATGTCACTCTGCCAACTCTTTCAGGGATATGGGCGTGACGATTTAAAACGGGACCCTAAAAACTGACTTCAACAATGTTATCGTGTCATAGAGTTAATTTTAAGGAATCACTTTTTATGTTGATATTCCAGAAAGCGCTGGATCGGTTGTTATACCTAATATAATTTATACGGGAATTTAATATTTTGCAAACCAAAAAAATATAATAAAGTAAAAGTAATCAAACATACAAAAAATTCTAGATAAATTGAGTTTACTAAAAATCAAAATATAAATCGGGTACACAATATATAATATATATAAATGAATTGCTGTTAGTTAGTCTCAATAAAACTCGAGAACGGCTGAACGGATTTAACTTATCTTAGTCTTGAAATGTTCGTGGAGGACTAAGGAAGGTTTAAAAGGCGAGAAAAAATCTAATAATTTCCGGGAAAACCCTAAAAACAACCCTTTTCTATTTCCCATACAAACGTTTTATAGAGTCAATTTGAACTTTATTGTTATTCAATAAAGTTCATATTAAATTATAATCACTCATTGTTATCTTAGCAATTTAGATGTGTTTCTAACGTCAATTTCGATATATCAAAAGAGTCAATTTGAAAATTATTACCGTTTAGGTCTTTTATTTATCGATTGAGGCAGTACGAAGTCTACCGGGTCAGCTAGTATTCTTACAAAATTAACATAATATTTTCATTGGTAATTACTAATTTATAATTTAATTGACTGTCTTTTGCTTTAAATTAAAAAAAGGTGTATTTTATTTGTAAAAGAATAAAATACTTTATTTTTATGACAAATTACGAAATATCCTATTTCCGCGGGAAAAAAAATCATACGCTGGTAACTCGATTTGCTTACATGTAAAATATATTATAACTATAACTACCTACAGTAATTAAAGAAAGATAACACGCGTTTTTTCATTAAATAAAACAATTTTAGGTGAGAAACTGCGAGCTGTCTGGTCTAAAGGATCTCAATCAAGGCTCGGAATATGTAAGGCAGATGATCGTCGGATATATGAACCGTCTTATTGATTTGGGCGTCGCTGGTTTCAGGTAAGTTTTTGTCCTAGACCTACCTAAATATTAAGAATTATGCTTTTATCTTAGTATAAATAATAGTATAGCAATCAATTTTTTCTTCAACTTTATTTAAAATAAAAAAAATCTCTTGCATCCGATATAAGAAACGATAAAATTGCTTAAGACTGCTCGCTCACATTTTACAATATTGTCAATAAGGGGGATGGACAAGTTTGTATGTGTGATGAATATTTTAATCCCGATCGATACTTAAGAAGAAAATATTCGTAAGGAACACATATAGAGATTACAGTCATATTTACATAATTTGCCAAGCCAAAATTATTTATTTCAGAGTATACACAACTTGTAAAGTAGGGATTAAAGAAATAAGTTAAATACGGCTAATTTATCAATTTTGAAGATACCACATCTAAAGAAGAAAATGTTAATTGGCATTTTAAGTTCGCCTTTGTATATATATAATTGTGCGCATAAAGAGTGATTTTGTAAGGCGAACGTAAAATTTCCATCTCGTTGTTTGTTATTATATTTGGTTGTTAAATAAACGTTAAAACGTTTTTCTTGAAAACGTAACGTAAAGAAAACCTGTATCGAAATGCTTTGTCTACATTTCGATACAAGTTTTCTTTACGTATAAGCACGCGGCCTGCCATACTTTGGGTTTGTTATTTTGGTCAAAGGTTTATGCAGTTATCTGTTTACAGATAACGGTCAGTTATCATTGAATAATTGAATTTATTCTTTATGAATATTGATAATAATTATCGCTCAGTAAATGATAAAACTACGTGATTTGTTGTTACATTTTTAATACACTTTTAATCTATATGAATCAATGCTTTTTTGTATTGACGTCAACGGTAATCCAATTTCAATGTAAAAAGTGCTAACGAGCACATCCTATTAAATCAATACAAACAAATAAAATTGGGGTGTCTGTATGTTATAAAATAACCACTCTTTACTAAATGCATATGTAAGTTTTGTTTAATTTTTTTTTGTTTTTGTGAAAATAATTTCACAAAAACAAAAAAAAAATTCATAGTTACGGGATTAAGAAAATGAAATGTAAACTTAGAAGAGCGGATTATTCTGGCACGTACATCTCAATGTTTAATGTAAACTTTTTTCTGAAATAAATTATTGTTATTATGTTTATAAGGTACATATATCAAAATTGATTTTAGAATTGTTGCCTGACTGTTTGTACCCGCTAACAATGATTTTAAATACAAGATATACCATCTTCATACTGCATACACGAAATAATTGTTTCGTCACATAAAACAAAACAAACGAGATAAGTGCGACAAAAAATATGGAAATCACAAGAGTGATAAAGACAGCTATATGTACATTGGTCCTAAATAGGACCAATTCACGGCACGCGTTTTAAGCGCTGTTGACGTATCTACCTCTTGTTTGTATATAAGATGATTGATTCAATCAGTTTTTATTTCATGGAATGAGGAAGCGAACAAGCACATGTCTCTCCTGATGGTAAGAGACAATCGTGGCCTATAGACACCATAGTTGTTATAGGTGCGTCGCTTCCTGTGGTCCAGGTTGTTAGGCCTGGTGTGCAAGTCTACATAACCCTTCGGAACGGAACACGAAATTATCATTATGACGGTAGGAATAGGTAAGGTGGTGGATGGTGGATCCCTACCCGGGCGAGTTGCTGCACAGCACTCTACTACCAGTGGTCTTGTTGCCAATGACCTTAATAACCTATGCTCGCCTATCACGAGCTGCATGGTAGAAATGCAGATGATCTATTCTACACTCTATGAATTTTTGATATTCGGACACGTTCACTGAATGATCTGAATCGATATGAAGGGCTTCACTTTAAGTTAATAATAATAATGATACGTCCCTATCTTCATGATATGATGTGACAGATGTCAAGTCCATCGCCATATCGAGCCAAACCCTAAAACTGAATATATGGTCATATTCATTTTGAACAGTACTGCTATCGGAGTAAGGCATATGTTTTGTATATAAAGTACTAATAACTAGATCGCGACACTACAATAACGTTTCAATCAGTCTCATTCACTGAATGATTTGAATCGAGAACTTCACTCACACACTTTGTCAATCATTTTATCTTTAATTTTAAATAGTATTTTTATCGAAATTTTTCATATATTTTGTATATACAATACTAATAATAAAAATCTACGACACAATAAGATAGTTTCAATCGGTCTCATTCACGGAATGTTTTGAATATCCAATCTTTTACATTAATACTACCAGCTGAACTGCGTACCGCCTTACATTGAGAGCTAGTAACAGTCCCTATGGTTGAAATTGAACTTATTTTTCTATATTCCTTGAAATTTCCCTGTTTTTCTTCTCATTGAGTTATAATATGTCATTAATTAAAACAACAAAAGTAATATCAAAGTTCTTTCATTCGTTCACGCGTCTAAATAAATGCTAATAATATTATAAATGCGAAAGTTTGCGAGTATGGAATCTATATTTGTTACTCCGTCAAGAAAAAAACTACTAAACGGATTTGGATGAAAATTTAAAGTAATATAGCTTATACTATTTATTAACGGGCTATTTTTTAACGGGCGATATTACAAAGAGGGTATGTTTTTACGCAATGTAGAAGTCGGAAAAAAATCTGCCCTTCGAGTTTATCGATATTTTCTTAACAAGTCAATGATATTAAAACTTTACGTTACAAAGTCCTTTGTGAATAACATATTATGTAAAAATGTATAATGCGCTCTCGGATAACACGCATTCTATTAGTGTTTTGAGGGAAAACCGCGGGGGTTCCAGCGTCTGTACGTAAGTTCCAGGAAATTCCGTCTACCAGCTTTCGTATACATAAAAAACAGGAAATACTATTTTCGGTGTAATATCCGATGGGAAAGAAAGCAACTTTATGTTTAGTAAATCTATATCTACACTTATAAAGAGGACAATCTGATTTCAAATATTCTTTCACAAATTAAATGCTATATTATCACTGAATAATATTATTTATAGTATCTGGGTGACGCGAGTTTTGCTTGGTGTTTTTTTGAATACATCGTATTTTTTTGGAATTATATTTACTTATAACTTGCAATTTGCATGCAAATTACCTAGTGATGAAATATGAATAAAATAAAAAGAGAAAATATAAAACAATCGGATCGAGATTTGAACCCGGGTTTGCTACGTTTTAAAGCGCCCGATTTACATACCGAGCTATTCTAACTTCGTAAACGGTGGCGAAATTTAGTTTGGTATTCTAAATTGTAGGCGGTTTTAATTCAATGAAAACACGATTAATAAATAAAACCTGAAAATGAAACCAAGCCAGATCGAACTATCGCCCCCGAAACCCCTTAAATACTAAATTCATGAAAATCGAGTCATTTCCGAAATCGTTGATATTTATATACATATTTACAAGAATTGCTCGTTTAAAGGTATTAGACAAATCAGGAGAAAATAACAAGGATCCAAACTAAAACTACAAAAATATAACCAGGAGTGTAAAAAATTATCACAAAATATATTTCATTGCATGCGCATTTCATTATATTATTTTGCACGTTTCTAAATTAAAATACCAAAATAAAAGTAGCTTAATCTGTATGTATGTATAGATGTGTAGGAGAAATGTAGAGCGCTCATATTTTTCAATAGCGATGCTTATCAAGTACATGATCAATAAATAAAATATTACACACACTACCATGCATTTGACACACACAAACACAAGTATTTGTTACACACATACATACTATGTTGTTTTTTAAAGGATTTATATTTTCAAAAAGATGAGTTTTTACAAAATTAAATTAACCAAAAATAACTTCTAATTTGAATGTATTATGGTAAAATTTCGAACACCGGGCGTAAAATTCAATAATAAAAAGCCATAAAAGTTGATAAATTCTGAGTGATTTAACGCGACCAAAATGTTTTATCCCTTTTATTATATTTCGTTAGAGAAAGATAGCGTGAACTTTCAAATAAGTCGTGCGTCAGTATCGGCACAATTGTTAATTCATAACAAATTTTGCTGAAATAGCGAAGGAAATATATATTTAACCAACATCAAAGGAGTGATAAATGCTTTCATGTCCTAAGTACAACACGTTTCCACAATAATTGAGAGTAAATATTTATAAAACATTAGTTTGTTGGCCGCGAATTACGTGAAAATAGACGACAGATTCGTCTAAAATTATCTACAGTTTAGGAAACGAGGGTTTACACAGGATGTACTGAGAAACTACAGTTAAAGGAGACGAAATACAAGCCTTTTTTTAAAGCCAGTAAATCTGAAAAAAATAGATTATATAAATATATAATTTCAATTTCAGTTTTTAAGGAATAAGTCAGCGAACAAGGGCACGGGATTTCTGATGGTTACCATGACAGCCGTGGTCTATAGACACCATCTCATGGTCGGGCTGTTAGACCTGAAGTGTATTCTACCGGTTACTACCGGGTACCTACTCTCCGGACCGGTACATTACAATGTAATTATGACGGAAGAAATAGGTAGTGCCGTGGTTCTCTACCCAGGCGAGTTACTGCACAGGACTCTACTACCAGAGGTCATGTTGGTAGTGACCCAGTTAATCTATGCTCACTGGGCTGCCTGGCTGGAAGGCGGATTATCTACTTTACACAGAACCGGGGCAAATCAAGTCGTTTAGATCAGCTACACTCAAAGCGTGCTCCACGGAGCCCTAGGGTTCTGCGAAGCCTCAATGGGGGCTACGCGAGATTTCAATTTTAACTTCCATAAAATATAATCTACACATCAGCAACCCCGCTCGCACTGATCACGTCTAATAAGTTACCTTACTATTTAAAAAAAGTACCTTCACGCCTACTATCCCTGAAGATGTAGGCAGAGGTGTGCTAGTATATCCACGACTCGTAAGTACAATAGATATACTAGAACACCCACGATTAACCAAGGTACTAGGGCCCTCATGTGATAGGTGGCAAGTCTATCGCCACTTCGGGCACCTTACTATTTAATAAGTATAAAGTAGAGTATAGTATAAGCTTTACATATTAGATACAATTATTAATAAATATATGAATTATTTAAGGGTTCCGTATACTATTTTTTTTTTTTTCGAAAAATGGTTCCGTCACGGAAACCGCTGTCTAGATAGATAACGTTTTTGTTGATATTTGAAAATGTTGAATTATTCGTCATAATATTTAAAAGACCTCTGAAGTATGGCTCGTCTTACAAAAAAAATCGTCTTGAAGGAGGTGACGGAGTTGATCGCGAAGCATACAAAAAAATCATACAAACGAACGAAGAGGCTCGGTGGCCTAGTGGTACGCGATTCGGACTTCCAATCTGGTTGTCCAAGTTCGAACCCCGTTCAGCACCAATTAGTTTTTCCATTTTTATAAAAGAATAAATTTAATAAACACCCAGACCCGAAAAAACAGACGTTAATTTTCATGACACAAAAGTCCGTCCCCGTAGGGAATCGAACCCGAGCGTAGCGGTTAGTCAACAAGGCGGTTTTTTAAATATCTAGAATATATATAGAAGTGTCACTTGTTTGCTCATCTCATCTACTCTACTTTCTACTGTATGTAGAAAGTCTCAAATATTTGGTGTTCCCCACAAAATCCTACTACTCCCTCGACGCCTTAGGTTTTTCAATCATAGCAATTATTTTTTATTAGTTTTTAATTATTTTTTATTTTTTATTAGTTAGCAATTAATTAGCATCACATAATCTTGAGTTGACTGTAAGAAATCTCGGTCTATATAGTTGAGCTCGCCTTTTATGCATTTTTGTTTATCTTTAATCTTTTTTCCCTTGTATATATAAGACTAGCTGTGCCAGCAACTTCGTCCGCGTTTTTATTCAATTATTTAAATTCATTTCTAAAATAAAAGAAGCCCAAGCCGTTCCATATTACATCAGCTGTCTACCATTGAAAATCGGTCAAAATCGGTCCGCCCGTTTCTGAAATAAGCGAAAAAAATTCTAAAAAAACATTATTTTGGTATATTTACCTTGCTATATAGTACACAAAGCGGTTATTTTAATATTACATACAGACACTCCAATTTTATTCGTTTATATTGTGAGTACAATGAAGTATTAAATAAATAAATCCCGTCAAATTTCGAAACCCATTTCACAATATCGGCGGCAATATTTACTAAACCCCCGACAATCGACTGCCAATAGGTGGAATTTGGGGGGTCGCCCACGCGGCGGTGCAGACGACGCGACAAATCGTCAAGGCTGACTTCAATGATGCGGCGCGTCGGCGAATTTTTCAGTAAAATAGTTTCACCGACATCAGCGGTGACGGCAATGTCTGTGCCGACGCAGGTCGATGCCCCCACGCGTTTAGCTCCACTCCTCGGCGGCACAAAACAGTCATTGCCAATATGGTATCGCTACTAATTATATTTTTACACTAGCACGATTTGGAACAACATTAAATTAAACTATTTATACACATACATTTGCATTTCAAAACGGATGATTAAAAGCAATTTAAAAGTGTCCAAGTTTGACGCACGAGATCCAGGCTACAATGAGTATTTGTGGCCAATATGACTCACGTCATGGGATCTAAAACCATCGGCCAATCGTGGGTTTTTGGCATAAGAAATCGATCAAGCACAAGAGTCTCCTGATGGTAAGAGACAACCGTGGCTTATAGACACCATCGATGTAAGTGTTTTGCTGTCCTATCGCTAGGGTGTTAGCCCTAGTGTGCAATTCTAGTAGCAACCCTATCCTCCGGACGGGAACACGACAATTTCACTATCGCGGTAGGAATAGGTAAGGCGGTGGATCCCTACCCGGGCGAGTTGCTGCACAGCACTCTACCACCATTAGTCTTGTTGGTAGTGACCCCGTTAACCTGTGCTCGCCTCTTACGAACTGCCTGGCAGGAAGGTAGATGGTCTATTCTAAACAGAAGACCCGGGATCAACCGCATTACTATAATGACAATGTCGTGTTTTGGTCCAAAGGGTAGGGTAGCCAGTAGACTTGAACATTAGTCCTACCAACCCGGCCATAGGACAGCGACGCACCTACAACATTTATGGTGTCTTTAGGCCACGGTTGTCTCTTACCATCAGGAAACTCGTGTGCTGGTTCGCTTCCTTGACCCATTTACTTAACTTTAATTTAATTAACTGCGAGTATTAGTGTTAGAACTTTGGACAGGATGAACCAATTTTGATTGAATTTATTTCGTTTGAAAGCAGGTGTTTTCCGGTCTGAATTTGACGAAGTTCCGACAAGTTGATTTTCAAATATATTTATCATGAGCATTCTTTGTTTATTTGGTCCGAATTCGACCTAATCTAGGACTGAGCCTAGTTTCACTTCTAGTATACATACATACATACCTTCAAGCCAGATGCCTTGAGAGGTAGGTAGAGTTACGAGTGCCAAATGTCACGATTCCACACAGCCTAGCTTCCACATTCATCATTCTCTTCATACACACACGCCGGTTTCGGAGACTCCTGACACCACCCTCGGATAATACGCGAGCTATTTGGTCGTGTAATATCAACCTAGGTCTCCCCGGATACCTACATCCATCCACATTCGCATTGTATATCTGTTTTCTCAATCTTTCATCTTTCATTCTTTCTACATGACTTAACGAAAGGAACACGCCCTTTTCACCATCATCTTCAAAAGGGTAAGGAAGATAAAATCATCAGCCTCAGGTTGCATTGTTACAAGATTATGTCACTGTTCGTAACAACTACTAATTTGTTATTTTCCTTACCTTTCTCGGTCGCAAAAGTCTAATGGCAGTCTCTCTGTGTAAAAACCCCGATATCATCTACACTAATATAATAAAGAGCAAAGATTTGTTTGTTTCTTTGTCTCCGAAGCTACTGGACCGATTTGATTTTTTTTACCATTAGAAGCCTACATTATCTTTATACATAGGCTACTTTATACCGCGATGGATAAAGTAGTCTATGTTCATCATATGTGACGCGTTGTGATATTATTTAAATATTCGCAAACTTAAAATGACGAAAGAAATGAGTTTCGTTGATGGTGGCCTCTTCGGACGTCTATTCCGGTAGTCTATGTTCGAACCCCGCCATGTACCAATGAGTTTTTCTAACTTAAGCACATTCTCTGAGTAGAGTGAAGGAAAACATCGTGAGGAAACCTGGATTGATTGAATTCGACCTAATCTAGGTCTGGGCCTAGTTTCCCTTCTGGGTTGCAGAGGTCAGATAGCAGTCGCTTTGCGTAAAAACTGGTGTCCTAGTCAAATCCCCTTAGATTAGGTAGCCGACCCCGATATCATATGGTATAATACGTGATAAGGCTATGACGAAGATTACTTTAATCTGCATAGCTTAATCCTACCCTGAGGACCGGGACATTGCCCTATGGCGGTAGGAATAGGTAAGACGGTAGATCTCTTACATATGCAAGCTGCTGCACAGCCTTATACATGGTTTTGTAGTGACCTATTTAACTATGCTCTACCTGACTGGAATTAGTCTTTTTTTAACGGGGAATGACCGCCTCGTTGGCCGAGTGGCTAGCGTACACGCCTAACCGCATCGACTATCCGCGAGGCTCGGGTTCGATCCC
>DVZL01007476.1:0-10734 GCA_018236625.1 Lasaia peninsularis
ATGACCCTTGTCCGTCCTTAACAAATATTAGTATCGGACAAATACTAACTTAATAACATACTTTTACTAATAAAAACCTATTTGTGGAGCCTCTGCGGCCTAGAGGTTTGAGCTTCGGACTTCCGTTTTGATAGTCCAGGTTCGAAGCCGGTAGACTTGCACATAAGGTCTAACAGCCCGACCACAGGGCAGCGGCACACCTACATCTATGGTGTCTATAGGCCACGTTGTTATACAATTTTAAAGTACCTGGGTGGACCGAGCCTTGCTCGATGTTTTTTTAGAACATCATGTTTTTTTGGAATAATATTTACTTACAAGAAACAATCGGACCGAGATTTGAACCCGGATTTTAAGGCGTTTTTGGCGCCCGGTTTCCCGACCGAGCTATTCTAGCTTCGTAAATGGTGGCGAAATTTAGCTTCGTATTTTTATGATATTGTAGGTTTCTATTCAGTGAAAACACGATTAATGCAATGTTATTAATAAAAATATTTTAGCAACAAAACACTAGTAAACCTAATATAGGCTATTGAAAAAGGCCATAAAACGACATTCTCTAAACATAAAACCTAGCTAGATCGATTTATCGCCCCGAAACCTCATAGATACAACTTTCAATTATACATACTATACTATACTATATTATATACTATACTATACATAGTATACTATGTTACATGAACTGTGAGAGCTTTGTTTACAAACATAATAATATGTTTATGTCTTCATAAAACGCCAACGATATGGTTTGATTGTAATACTTAACAATAATAAGCCTATAGAAATTATTCATCAAATAATATGTGAATTACAAGATGTAGAGTTTGCCAAAATTATTTCTGAGCACCTTGTCAAAGAAATCAGCGAGGGGAATTACCTGCCTCTCGCAAGTACGAGGACTTTTAGGGTGGTTACGCAGTTTTCCAAAAGCGAAATAAAAGATATAGGTAAGTGGAAAACAAAAAAAAAACAGTAAAATTGTATTAATTCAGTCTACATAATATGGTACCTAAAAAGATTTCAAACTCTCAACTGTGATTATTTATGAAATATAATTTAAAAATCCTTTTGTAATATATACAAAGTTCTCCAGAAAAACTAGTATTTAATATTTATTCCTTGTAGTATTTAATATTTGAAAATGTATAAAACTTGAAGAACTTTGTAGCCCGCACTAAGAAGTATGGAAAATTTGTTGTTGACCCGAAATGCGCTCAAAAATTTCATAAAAACGCATCGAGACGGAATGGGATGAAAAAAATCATATGTCGGTCTCCTGATAAGCTTTTTTCCCACCAATTCTTAGCCAAATCGGTTCTATGGTGTAACGCGTTAGTGACACTTTCTTTTATACATGTAGATTTGTCACCTAATTCGCACAGCTACAAAACTTAACAAAAAAATAAATAAAAGACGAAAGATTGACAAAGCATCATGCGAAGTGGATGTATGTAGGTACCAGTCTCCCCGGGTTCACATTCCACGACCAAAAGTCTCGCGTGCATGCATGAAGAGAGTGATGAATGTGGAGGAAGCTAGGATGGTATATAGGGATCGTGACATTTGGCACTCGATACTCTCTGCCTACCCCGAAAGGACCTGGCGGGAATACATGTATTTTTATGTGTGTATGTACAAAACTTAACGAGTGAAGTATTATCGCTTAGCTTTCAAACGGCAGTGGAGTAAAAGCCTTTTTATAAAACGGAATGTTCCTCGTCAAATTTGTTTGAACATTTTAGTAATTAATTTTCCTTTAATTTAACGTCTCGTCAACGTAATATTGCTATTGAAGAGGTTTTTTCTTAATATTACTAGTCAAATTAAAAAAAAATTGAAAAAATTCACGCCCATATCCTCGAAAGGGTAGGCTGAGGTCTACCCGGTATTGGTGCGCAATTAAGTTTTCATACATTCATAAAAATTGGTTCAAATCTAAAAAAAATATCGTTACGCCCATATCTCTCAAATGGTAGGCAGAGGTACATATGCACCTACGATTGGCCGATGATATTAGCCGATGATGTGACAGATGACTTCCTTCATATCGGGCACTAATCCTATCTCAAGTAACGTTATGTTTTTGAGATAAACTTAAATAGTAGGTACTTTCAAAGTACCTTCACGCCTATTATCTGTGGAGGGGTAAACAGAGGCATGCTAGCATATCCACAACACAAGTCCAGTAGATATACTAGAACACCCACGATTAGCCAAGGTACTAGGGCCCTGATGTGATAGGTGAAAAGTCTATCGCCACTTCGGTTACATTCCAATCCCGGCTTACTCAAAAAAAACCTAAAAACATTTAAGAAAAGTTTCCCGACCAGGGAATTGAACCCGGGACAATACGCGGCTAATGGTCTTAACGGGTGACAGCCGTACCGTTACAACAAATAAATTCTGAATACATAAGAATTGAGCTCACTTTCATAAGTTGGTTGAATATAAATTGTGTTTGTGTTATTAGTTCTGTGTCAGTGTACCCTCTCCCTAATATCCACATTAGTTAACGACAAAAGTAAGCACTTCACCCGGGATAAATGTTCGGGTACATTGTAAACCAAACCCGACCGAACCCATTCGTTATTTATGTTATGTACCATTTATTATGTACAGTTTCTATTATTTACCCATTTAATATCTAAACTACTCGGGAAATTATTATATTACTGAAATAGGATAACATTTAGCAATATATTTTCTTTTTTTATGGTATAAGACAGCGAACAATCATACGGGTCTCCTGATGGTAAGAGACAAAATAGAGATCTATAGACACCACAGACATTGTAGATACCTCGTTGTCCTGTAGTCGGGTTGTCAGACCTTATGTGCAAGTTTACTCACTACCCCACCCTCTGGATCGGAACACGACAGTGTCATTATGGCGGCAGAAATAGGTAAAGCGGTAGATCCCTACCCCGGTGAGTTGCTGCACAGCACTCTACCACCACTGGTCTTGTTAGAAGTGACACAATTAAGCTATGTTGTCTAGTAGGCAGGCAGATGGTCTATTCTATATGAGGAACCAAAACGGGGTAAATCTATTTTCATATTTTACTAAAATACATATTCTGCAGTTTGTTTAAGTCTCGGTGAAATTTATTTAAGTATTTAATCTTGTTTGTACATCATACACAAATATATTATACAAAAGGTGATCTTAATGCGTATAGCATTCTCTACCAGCCAACTTTGGGGTCAACAAAAAAAAAGAAACAATAATGGCGGATGCACACAAAAGAAACAATAAAATTAGACATTTTAAAGACATCAATCCACTTGGTGGTAGAGTCTTGCAACGACTCGCCCGGATTGGTACCGCCGCCTCACCTATTCCTGCCACAATAGCGGCAGTGATCGCCATTGTCATGATCTGGTTTGGAGGATAGGGTAGCCAGTAAGCTTACTCTCGCAAGAGACTTAACATCCCAGCCTCAGATTGGCAACGCACCATTTTCTCCTTTAGTGTCTATAGGCGACGTGTATTTCTTACCATCAGGAAATCCGTCTGCCTGTTTGCCTTTGCTAGTATGACAAATGCGAAAGTAACTGTGTCTTCCTGTCTGTCTGTTACGCTTTCACGCCTAAACCACTGAACCGATTTTGATAAAATTTAGTACAGAGATAGAGTTTACCTTGAGGAAGGACATAGGCTACTTTTTAACCGACTACATTAAAAAGAGGGAATGTTTTTACGCAATAAGTTGGAAAAATGTCTGGCCTTTGAAAGTTGACTATGTTATTTAAATATTAATTATAAATTAAATATAAAATATTTAAATATATAAAATTTATATAATAAATAATAAATATTATTTATTTATTATTTATTATATAAATTGGTCGAGAATAAAACCCGAGATCTCGTGCGTTAAAGTCCGACTCCGATTGCGCTCCACCACGTTGTTGTCCCACATGTACCATATGTACCTCTGCCTACCATTTGGGGGAAATGGGCTCGATGATATTGATTTATTTTTATATTGCTGAAGAAACAAAATAAATAACTTCCGTAAGGAGCTAACTCAATTAAATTTAAATGAAACTGAAAGGGGATCCTCGAGATATCCTGAAATATAAACTCGATAAAAAATCTGTTGTTATTTTCGACGAAAAAATTAAAAGAGCAAACAAAAAGGTCGACGTTACTACGCGACGAGTAATTAACACTCTCTACGTACTGAAGTCCAATAAAAAACAGCCAAGTGAGAGTCGGACCCGCGCACGAAGAGTTCCGCACTATTTACTATCTGTACTTACAACAAAAAAAAAACACATTTGTTGTATGGAAGCCCCTCTCAAATATTTGTTTTGTTCTGTATGTAATATTTTTTGTTATAGCGGCAACAGAAATACATAATCTGTGAAAATTTCAACTGTCTAGCTATCACGGTTCATGAGATACAGCCTGGTGAGCCTTTGGGTACGGAACCTCAAAAATAGTAAAGTGTGAGTTTATACTCGCACATGAGTGGTTCAGTATCAGAATAAAAATAAGAAAAACCTTTGTGTAGCGTAGACACACGGACGCGAGAAATATATCGTCCAGTTGTGGAATAAATTAGTAATTAAAAAAGTACCTTCACGCCTATTATACCCGAAGGCATGTGCTAGTATATCTACGACTCATAAATCCAGTAGATATACTAGTAGTACTGGTCCGCTGGTTGCTGTCTGTCGGTCACCAGGTTGTATCTCAAATTATCACATACTTGCTGCCCCGGCAAACTTCGTACCGACGGCACTTGAAAAAAATAGATGTTGGCCTATTCTGGGACCTGCTGAATACGCATGTTTTGGTAACAATCGGTCGAGCCATTTCGGAGGAGTACGGTAACTAATATTGTGACGTGCAAATTTTATATATTAGATAACGTTTTTAATTATTAACACCACTTGCTTAATGCACATCCCTATTAACATTGGTGCGCTTCGAGGAATAAAATTATAATATTTTTAATTTATTTCGTAAGCGCAATTAAAAGGTGCGCTTCGAGGAATAGTTTAGTTAGGCTTCATTAGGTGCGCTTGAAAATAGTTGCGCTTCGAGGAATACCTCTAAATTTTGACATAATCGATATTAATATTTATACGACACATACTAACGTCACTTCATTGTTTTGCCTTCCCAGAAACCCTCCACTAGAATTTAAACTTAATGGTATTAAAGTTCAAATTGACTTTTAAGCATTATTACGAATCTTTTGTATAGGAATATAGAGAAGTATTGTTTTTAGACTTTTCCAGACAACTTTTTAAATTTTCCTCCACTTATGAACCATACTCGTAATTCAAGGAATATTATAAAAAAAGAATTAGCGAAATCGGTTAAGCCGTTCCCGAGTTTTGCGCTTAGTAACACATAAGGCGATTCATTTTTAATATATAGATAAGACCAACCCATCAATATAGCCACTTATTATCTACCGTCATGCTTGACACAATTTATTTCTTTTTTACAAACAAACAAATTAGATGTCATATGACCTAACAATTTGTCCTCATTGTTAATACATACGGATTTAAAATTTTGCACCGCTCGACATGGACAACTACTACAAATATATTGAATTTAAAAATGCAATTTCTCTTGTTTTTTCTCACGATAAGAGCCTTCCACGTGCATTAACTAACGAAAATAAAAAAACCCAACTGGACGCGCCGTTTCAAGTTATGGCGTGACCAAGGGAAATAATTCATTTTTAAATTACAGAATAGACAATGGTGTTAGAGAATACTAGATGAGTTGGCAAGCGTTCTTCTGCCGTGTATATTACCTTGTGTTATGTTATATACTTAACGACCTCTACTTATTGTCATATCTTTCACATATAAGAAACATATATCGTAACGCCCATATGTAAAAAAAAAGGTAGGCACATATTATTAAGTAAAAACGATTAGCCGAAGATATTTGATTTGATAATGTGGCTTATTGAATATACACTTTAATAAAATATCGTTTGAGCCATTACGGCGGAGTTTGACCACAAACACCGTGACACGGATTTTTTTATATATGACACTAGCTGCTGTGCCCTCGACTTCTTCCGCGTTTTTATTTGTTTTAGAATTTTGTATTATAAATGTGTAAAATAAATTTACACATTTATAATACAAAATTCTAAAATAAAATTAGCCTAAACCGTTCCTTATTAAATTATCTGTCTACCAGTGAAAGTCCCGTCAAAATCGTTCCAGCCGTTTCAGAAATTAGCGGGTACAAACAGACAGACAAAAATTAAAAAATATACTTTTTCGGTGCCCCCAGATACTATAGTACCTGTGACCGAGCATAGCTCGGTGTTTTTTTTAGTACAACATGTTTTTTTGGAATAATATTGAATACGCTACTCGACTTGGCGGGAGGCACTGCCGTGCTCTCAGACACTATATTAATTTATTTTAAATTTTCATACCTAACAGATGACAAATTTACAAAAATAAATTCATAGACATCGGCGTAAATGAAAATAATGGAGATATTTATTCGTATGGAATACAAATTGTTTCGCGTACTAGTCAAGACAACTTATAAGAACCATAAAAATTCTATTGCGCAGTGTCTGACCTAATTACTTGGTGTAGTAAAGACAGCAGTTAAATCTGGATTGCTCTGTTATTTTACTGATAAGTGCCCATAACATTCTCTTCAGGTTTATTATTGGATTCATTTCTATTCACTGTTCATACGGTGACGTCACATATCATATCAAAATATTCTTCATTCGTTCATGTTTTATTATGTCAGTTAATTTCGCTCGTGACTTATTTATTTTGTTCACTCAAATATTTCTCCGTACTTTCTTGACTTTGGTTTCAAATATCAAATGCCTCGATGAGGAAAAAAAAGATAAAAAATATATAATTCTAAAAATGTTACAGGAACTGAGCAAAATGCACGAGAGTTTGTTTTAGGTCCTGAGTTTTAGGTGGAAAAATAAATGCTATCATTATAATTATTCGAAAAACTTTCCAGCTGCAGTACAAACCTCTCAACGAATTAATGTTATCAATGATTACATACATATCAAGATTACATATACCTACTTCAAACCCCTATCGAAAATATGTTAGGTGTATTATATTTTCTAAACCTGACTATAAATTAATGGATTATATAAAAATAAACATTTATAAACAGACTATGAATAATAGAACTTTTATTCTACATTCTTTAACACACATGCGCTTGGTAAAAAAATATAAGAAACAAGCCAATTGCGACTCGAACTCCCGCACAGAGCAAAAATAATCACGTTTATTGTATATGAGCATTGTTAATCAGCAGTAGCAGTTTCTTTTACATCATCTGTGAAAATTTAAACTGTCTAGCTATCCGCGTTCATGATATACAGCCTGGTGACGGACAGACAGTTTGACAGTTAAGTGTAAAAATTACATAAAAGGTATTTTGGTTTATGTTATCGGTTACCATCGTTACTTAATATTTGTCGCGTAGCCCTTATGACCCAAGGATGCTCAGCCGATGGTAAACGTGCCCCAGTTTGAGAAACCCTGTTATATTTAATGAAAGCTCGCGGCTTGCCAAGCTGCCGGCGAGCGCCGCACCGACGCCATTGCTGTCCCTGGGGCTTCTCATTGATTGAAAGTTACCGTTTCATAGATCATACAATATTTATGTTTTGCTTTTCCATCCAATAACTGTTGTGATGTATGTAGAGCCTTTATTATTTAACTGATAGATCAATTTACTTTAAAGTAGAACCAGGTTCTCGTGCCTAAAGGTTAAATTCTATTATTGAAACTTTGCTCTCCGTCTATCTGTCTGTTTGTCACCGGGCTATTTCTGCTATAATTAGTGAAAATTAGAATAAAATAAATATGTAAGGTAGCTCCAATACACAAAACGTGATCCTTTTGCAATAACAATGAGTAGTCGCTTGAAATAGTCACATAACGTTTAGAGCCTACGTATATTACGTTTTATTCCCAAACAAACGAACAAAGCAATATGCTAATAGGTTTTTCATATTTCTAAATGATGTTAAGTAGTAATTGGTTACTTATACTACTATAAATTGTATGGTTTAAGTAGCTGTGCTCGCGACTTAGTCCGCTATTTATTTATTTATTTAATACATTTCTAAAATAAAAGTAGCTTAAGTTACTTATTGTCCTTATTATATCAGCTGTCTGCCAGTGAAAGCCGTTTCAGAGATTAAATGGTAATTCTTTTTTTTGGTATATGTAGTAGTACCTTGTGAAAATACACATTTAGTAAAAAGCGGTTATTTTAATATTACATACAGACACCACAATTTTATTTATTTGTATAGGATTAAATGAAACACTTTCGAAGGGCCTCCTTCGGTTTTTTTTTGTTTAACTCGGTTTCAAAAGATAAAAGTATTGGCTTTCTTTATCTTTTTACTTATTACTTTAGAGAAAGTGATGGAGATATTTTGATGAACATTACGTTTGCGGCTTATTATTATCGGACGTTGTTAGATTTTATCTTGACAATAGAAATGCAGTCGCTGTAGATTATGAAGGTATGATTTGGTAACCGTTTGGTCTCAGCGGTTTGATGTTTAAATGACATTCTCAAAAATAAATCTCAAAAATTATATCTATACGTGTAATAAAACTGTAACTGAACGCTGTCTGTACATGGAAAATTTATTTAATTAAAAAAAAAACTTAATAGGCGGGCTTTATATACGCAAGAGAATCCAAAACAATGTTTTTTTTACTTTGTTCGTTTGTCTGAATGTTTGTGTACGCTAATCTCAAAAACGGCTTAACCGATTTGGATGCAGTTTTAAGTAATGTGTTGTGAATGCCTTCACTTAACATTTAGTTTTTATTTCATTTAAATTTGTAAACAAATAAAGAAGTTATGTTAATGTATGTCAATACTTAATATATACCAATTGAAAAATAAAGTAGAGACTAGGGTACTTTTTGCGAAAGCTAATTCTACGCGTACGAAGTCGCGGGCATGGCTAGTTTGAAATATATTATGATATATTGTTGTCAAGAGTCTCCAAAATCTGCGGATTTTTGTGAAGAGAGTAATTGATGTGGACGATGCTAAAGTATGTAGGAATCGTGATGATTTCCGCTTACTTCGCAAGGGGACTGGCATGAAGGTATGTATGTATGACAGACTTAATAGGTGCTAATGCAGTATTTTCTTGATTATTGCGTCAGCTATATTATCCTCCTCTATAGTTCTTTGTATAAATTGCTGTTTTAAATAATTTTATTGTGATATTCCAACAATTAGATAAATATGCCTATGGTAATGGAAACTAGTAAGAAAAACGACAACTTAATTAAACTCAACTCAGTCATCTTTTAGTTTAAAATAATACATAGGTACTAATTGTTTTAAATATAGTTGTTAACTAGTCATTGTAAATAAAGGTTAGTAATATAACATGGTACTATATTATAATTTTATAAGTAATATAGTAAGTTTATATTTTTCCTGCGCCTTCCTCAAATGATATAGCAATAACACATCTAAGTATGTCGCTCTTTAGTATACTACAGGCGTATACAGGCAGTAACTGGCACTCACGCTAGCATAAAATATGTATAATGCTAAACTCAAGTGTGCAATAAGTTAAAAGGCAAAAAAAGCTTTTTAGAAAAAGCTTTTATTATTTTTCGAGTTGCTCTCAACGAGTCCTTTCATTTGATACACATATTGTAGAAGTGCTTTAAAAACAACTATTCCACCATCTTGTTTGGTCTGCCATATTAGATTTAAAATGATGTAATATACCTTATCGTGCATTGTCATCCAAACTAAACGTGTATACAAAATTTCAGCTTAATCGAGTGAAGATATCTACTTCAAAATTGAATTCTAAGATTCAACCCGAACATACATACTAACATACATACTATGCAACTTAAATAAAAGCTTTTGAAATCGGTATGATGTACCTATTTAATTATATAAAATAACAACTTCATTTATATTAATTGATATATTTAAATATAAAGGCTTTTACTGGAAAACTCACCTACTATTAGCATGTCATGTTTTTTGGGAGATCAAGCTTATAAGCCTAGCTTTCGTTTACAGTGTCGCGTAATAATTAAAATAATTCGAAACCTAAAAGCCTATTTTGTTTAACAGTTTAAAAAGATACCAGGAGTAAATGAATATAACACCTACAAGTGTGAGTGTCAAAAGGGTTTGTGGACAAATTGAAAAGTAGAAATGCTAAATTAATAAATTTACTTAAAGGAATTGACACAGATAGAATATAAGTACCATATTACTACAAAAAAACTTCGACGTAATAATGGAGCATCGCTTTTTTAACCACATCAATCGTGTTCCGATTAATAGGTTAAGCTGGTTTGTATATTTCATTGTCTGGTCTCTAGGCGACTCTACGTCTATGTAACCATCTGGGATTAGTCGAATGAACAATGTAATTTTAAAGCGTAATTTGTCATCGGATACTACCATATCCAATAGTCATGGGATGTAAGGGTATACCGATGGAAGTAACACGAGACCCGCCGGCGTGTAGTGGCCCGTGGCCGAATGTGGTGCAACTATTGCGACACCTCCAACACTTTTTATAGCATACACACGGTCTCCCTCATGGAAAAGGCATTTTAAAGTGTAGCAGAAGTAAACATGAAACATATTATAAACTACAAGCGGACGCCCGCGGCTTCGCCCGCGTGGATATCGGTTACCGCTGCAAAAAGCCTACTCAAGAAAGACATGGT
>DVZL01007477.1:0-10732 GCA_018236625.1 Lasaia peninsularis
TAAAAAAACCGCATCAAAATCCGTTGCTTAGTTTTAAAGATTTAAGAATACATAGGGACAGACAGAGAAAGTGACTTAGTTTTATAATATGTAGTGATTATCTTAAGTGAGTATTTTGTTATACGGATATGAGTACAATTAATAATTGAGTAAATAATTTAAATAACTTGTCCCAAGATTTGCCTAAAGAAGTAGCAATTTAACTAGATTGATCTGATTGTCATTTTAGTTTCCAATTATGTTAGTACGAGTAGCTTAAAGCTCGTAACAAGCTTTTATAACATATAAATTGTGTGGTGACGTTGATAAATCGATGGTAAAAAATTTAACGGAATAGTTTATTTTCATAATCCCTATTAATATTTTAAATGCGAAAGTAACTCTACCTGTAACGCTTTTACGCCTAAACAACAGAACCGATTTTGATGAAATTTGGTATAGAGGTAGAGATGACCTTGAGAAAAAAAATGTAGGTTACTTTTTAACCAACTATATAAAAAGGGGGTATGTTTTTACGCAATACAATTTGAAAGTTATCTGTGTTATTAAAATAATCCCTGTGGGCGAAGCCGCGGGCAGAAAGCTGATTTCACTTGTTACAAGCGACATAATATATTTCATCTAATATACATATTATTTAAAAGACAAAACTGATTGACTGATATTACTATTATTATATACTAGCGACCCGCCCCGGATTTGCACGGGCATACTATACAAGTTACATATATACATAAAAACCCACCTCTTGAATCACTACATCTATTAAAAAAACCGCATCAAAATCCGTTGCTTAGTTCTAAATATTTAAGCATACATAGGGACAGACAAAAAAGTGACTTTGTTTTATAATATGTAATGATTAAAAATTTTGCAGAGAGATTCCTCGTTGTAGGCTAAAGAAAGATTTTAACCCCAAAGGTGTGAAATAGAGGTTAACATTTGTATGAAATAATTAGCTTAACATCTAGTATTCTATAAATATTTTCCAAAGTAGGTACCCACTATTTATTACTGCAACAAAAAAAAAGAAACAAAAATTGCACAAGCCACTAAAACTAAAAAAGTAATGATATACATGTGACGTCTCGTAACATTATAATGACAACGGATAAGAATTTAAAATTGCATTTTCAAGTTTAACATCATTAACTCCAATTAAATTTAATGATCATTAAAATTATCTCGCCACACTTAGACCTAGCAGATAATGTGCTTAGTTAAGCCTTAACTAATAGGCTAAACTTATCTCTGACATCATATATTTATCGTAGTCGGAGTCTTACTTTGACGTTTGGCTTTGACTCCCGGAGAGGGTAACTTTTTGTTATGAGTTTTTGCTGTATATCTAAAAAAGAAAACATCGCCTGAGAAATGATTCGCGTCGAATATGGCGACGGATTTACCAAGTGTTACATCATGTGATTTATTATTGTCGGCTAAGCGTGGATGTATGTATGCATCTATACAAATATATAAAATTGGAGTGTCTGCATGTAATATTCAAATAACCACTTTTTATTAAATACATATGTATATTTACAAGGTAAATACTTACATATAACAAAAAAACATTTTTTAGAATTTTTGACAGTCTGTCTTTTATACCTGCTAATCTCTGAAAGAGCTTTACCGAAATTGGTGGAACTTTCACTAGCAGACAGCTAATGTAATAAGGAACTGTTTAGGCTACTTTTATTTTAGGGTCGTATAAAAAATAATTATAAAAACGCGAATGAAGTCGCGGGCACAGCTAGATACAATACAATATACACTAACGATCTGCCTACTCATTTGCGATATGGACGTGACGGTATTTTTTAACCTCCTATATAAATACAGAAAAATGAATTTCAAAAAGCGATTTTCGTAATTATCGTAATTGTTATTTATTAAAAATTAGTTTAGTTTTTTTAGTTGGTAGGTAGATACATTTCCTTATAATTTATTGTGTTACTTAGTAACAATAATATGGCATAATCTATGTATAAATAAATAAAATTAATAAATAAAATTGGAGTGTCTGTATAATAAATATTAAAACTACATTTCTTAGAATATTTTTCTATCTGTATGTGTGTCTGTTGGTACCCGCTAATCTCTGAAACAGTTGGCCCAATTTTGACGGAACTTTTACTGGTATACAGATGATGTAATAAGGAATGGCTTAGACTACTTTTATTTTAGAAATGTATAAAATAAATTAATTAAATAAAAACGCGGGAGAAATCACAGTCACATCTAGTAGGACATAATATCATCGCCTATTTGTAGGTGCATATGAATATACGTCTATCTCTTCGGAAATATGTTTATTTTCATTTTTTATCTGTGAAAAAAATCTTGCGATAGTGTTACGCGATTGAGTAATGTTCACATAAAGTAATGTGCAAGTGTATGTGTACAAAATTAGTGCCGCATTTGACGGACATTGACATCAAACAGCGAAGCAGGTGTACGGACAACTAATATAGACGCGCACTTTGCTATTAGTAAACTCACGAGTGTATAATATATAGACTTACTTTGACCGCCCCGTTGGTCGAGTAGTTAATGTACACGCCTAACCAACCACGAGGCTCGGGTTCGATTCCCAACGGGTCCTTAGTGTGATGACATAGACATAGATTTGTATGAAGATACGTATGTATTTCTGGTTGCTAATAAAATGTACTCTATGTATGGCTGTTTAAGACTAACACCCATAATACAGGTATATAATTTGCTTACTTTCAGATTAGATAATTTTGTGTAAATTATCCAGGGATATTATAATAAACTGATAAAAACTCATAAGAACAAGTTGCCCGACCCGGAAATCGAACCCCTCGAACGATGTTCCCTTGTGCGTTAAAGCCGGCCACCGATTACGCTCGACCACAAAGGCGAAATGTAATATGTAATAAAATAATTAAAATTTCAATAGAAGTAATTGAGAAACTTAATTTCATTGTAGCCATATCGATGCTAATTTTTCGTAGAATTACATTTAATTATTTGACATAACATGTGTGCTAATCTTGTTACAATACCTACTTTAGCTGTTTAATGTCGGACGAAAAAATGGTATATATTCATAAGTTTTTTTATGTTTTACATATGGTGTATTTTACTTACTTTATGTACTTTACTTACTTTAATGTTTATTTATTTTATAATTGAAGTATCTCTTGTATGTATGGAGTTTTAAATATTTTTTATAGCTATAGTTATGGCTATGCGTTAAGCGCATCACTAGAAATATGTCACCGCACTATTGTTGCATCGGAAGTGTCATTGTAATTTGGCGCGTAATTACATTTGTTTTTTACCGCCTCTTAAAAGGTTTGTATGTTTTTATTAACCGTTTTTTGTATGTTACGCTAATACTTTGTCAATTTCCAGTGGATTTTGATGATTCTCATTTTACATAACAAGTCCTACTTCAAAAGTTGTCTCATATAAATTTTAAACATTAAATTTGAAACGATTAGTTGAGTATGTTTTAGAAATATAAACAAATATTTACTTTTACATCATAACGACAGTAAAGTTGGTTTTTGTTTTGCAGTGTTACTGCATTTTGATTATGTAATCCTATAGTTTCTTCACCATTATTATTATTTATACTATGTCTAAAGGATCAAGATGTTATTTATAAACGCAGTACGATGACTCACCTCATACCAGGAATGCTCATGGGCCAGACGACGGCGTGCGCAGGCGACGCTTCACTGAAAAATTAAACAAAAACTATGTCTCAATGACCCACTATTACATACATATATTCACGCCAGGTGCCTTGCGGGGTAGGCAGACAATATCGAGTACCAAGTGTCTCGATCCCTATTTTTCTAGCTTTATAACCGTGGCCTTTAGATATCATAGATGTTGTAAGTGGTCAGACTGTTAGACTACTCTATCCTCCGGACTGGAACACGACAATGTCGTTATGATGGAAGAAATAGGTAAGAGAATTGTACTCCCGGGCAATGTAATGCTTATTCAGAATAATCTGAAAAAAATTTGAAGAAAAGTTGCCCGGCCTGGGAATTGAACCCAAGGTACCTACCCTACGTGGCTAACGATCTTAACAGATCTACATTTATTATTCTCTTAATACATACAATTACGATACTTATTATTAACTGCTAAATTTAGATAATCCAAAATATCTTTTCGCCGATACTTTTAAATTTTAGAAATGATAATAAATATAATATGTCGTAAATTCGTCAGTTGCTAAACACTTAAGTCTGAATTAATTAATAAACACTTTATTGCCTACTAATAGGTAAATATTATGAAGAACATCTAATTATGCCTAGACTAACATAACTCGTAATTAAACATACAAGTTTACATTGGTACACAAAGGTAGTCTTATCGCTAAGTAGTAAGATCTGTCAGACAACCCTTGCAAAACGTTCATTTTAGATAATTGAGTTAAATATATTGAAATAATCTACAAAATATTCATTTTTTATAAAAAATAAGCCAAAACATGCAAATAAATTAGATAGATTAATAGAGATGCGACCAGAGAGGTGTAGATAGAGCACAGAAACTAGATTTACTACGGTCCTTCAGATAAATGAGAAAAATGAATGTACTTAGTAGATAAAGAGAGATAGATATGGTCGCACCAGAAAACTAACAAGCGTTGACAGCTCGGTGTTATTATTATTTAACTAGCTGTGCCCCCGACTTCATCCGCGTTTTAAAATAAAATTCTAAAATAAAAGTAGCCCAAGACGTTTCTTGTTACATTGTCTGTTCGGCAGTGAAATTCAAAATCGGTCCATCCGTTTCAGAGATTAGCGGGTACAAGTAGACAGACATACAAACATTCTAAAAAATGTTGTGATTGGTATATTATGTACCTTGTAAATATACATATATTACATACATACACTCTAATTTTATCTATTTGTATAGAATAACACTTGGAATAGGTCTCCACATATATTACTATCATCATACAAGCACGCTGGTTTCTAAGACTTTTGATACCACCCTCGGATAAATACACGAATTGTTCGGTTATGAAACGTCAACTTAGGACTCCCCGGATACTTACATCCATCCACATTCGCATTGTATATATGTTTTGTCAATATATCGCCTTTCATTATTTCTATATGACCGAACCATCGAAGTCCTTTCTCATTTTTACACCGACACTCTTTCAATCCCACTTTTTCTCTGATGCGGTCCGCCAGAGCTACTCCACAGATATAGCGGAGCGCACGCATTTCGACATTTTTCAAAATAAATAAATATCACTATGCTCGTATCCCCGAATTGGAAAGAAATTTAAAGAATGATTAAAAATTGTTTAATTTCTATAGCGAAAATTCGACGAGCAGAATAATTGGTAATCAAAGTAATGCAGACTAGAATAACAAAAGTGAACTAATTAAACTATTGCTTAGACATGTATTAGGTTCAATATATGTGACTTAAACAGACAAACTCTCACTTTTCAATGAAAAAGTAGCATCACCAGTAATATCTAGAACAGCGAGTTCCCTGATGCATGAAATTTATTTTCAGGTTAAAATGTTAAGTTTCATTATTCATAATTAATTTGTCTAGTTTAATGTTAAAAATAACTTAATTAAAAATAATTCGAAATATTCAACAACTGTTTTTAATTTAACTTAGGTTAAAGTTGTTAATTAAAAATAAATGTTAATTAGTATTTTGAATGAAATGTTTTATGAGGTTAAAGTTTTTACGGGACTAGACAGGGTAAAGTTTTTACGGTAGCCCTCTCTGTTATCGTTGATGGGTTATTGAAATCGGCAATTAATTGTTTTTACTGAATAAAAAACTACTACAATATCATTAGAATACGAAGCTTAATTCCGCCACCATTTACGAAGTTAGAATTGTTAGGTCGGGACATCAGACGATTTGAAACGCCTTAAAACCTAGAATCAAATCTCGGGCCGACTGTCTCTTTTATTTTTTCTCTTTTTATATTATTCATATGTATTTCATCACTAAAAAATACACCGAACAAAGCTTCATCACCCAGCTACTTATGTTTAATGGATAAACTGAAAAAAGTCATAAATCAAATTACCCGACCCCTTTAATCGAACCCGGGAACACGTGCGTCAAAGTCGGGCACCGACTGCGCTCGACCTCAGAGGATGCCATTCATTAATTATAATATAATTTTAATTAATATATCCATAGAATAAAAGTATTATCATTCGTTGTAAAATCTCAGTTAGCTTTTACACAATAATGTTTCAATTTGTTCAGAGAACAATAGCTTTGGTTTTCTATTATGTCATTAATAAAAAGGTTGATGCCGGTGAGGTGTCGGAAACATAAAAATTCCATCACGTGGAAAGTTTATCGTTGGCAGAACAATGGAACGGCAGCAGAGGGCTTTACTGTCAGCAGGATGACTTACTCAACACGATAAGTTAATTAAATGCTAATGATATCATGACTATACTATGCAATTAAATCTATTTAGAGCCTCGGTGGCCTTGTGAAATAGAAAATATTTTATTTCACATAGATCGCTCTTTGGCCTCTTTCTACGTCTTCGTAGATATAGACTTAACAATATTTATTTATTTTAATTAACTCTCTAGCTACTCCTCAAATATCTAGCGTGAAGGTCTGTATACATCTATATATCTAGATCGTCGTCGTATACGAGTCGTGTGTCGAGTACATATAATAAAACTGTAACTGATCGCTGTCTGTACATGGATAATTTATTAAAATAAATGGTGTTTCTACTTTGCCTGTTTGTGTGTATGTTTGTGCACGCTTATATTAGAAACAGTTTAGCCGATTTGGATGCAGTTTTCAGCAATATGTTGTGATGGCCTTTACGTAACGTTTCATGTTTATAATTTAAATCGGTTAACAAATAAGGAATTCATGTAATTTTTTGTGTGATCACACAAAAAAATAATAAAAATAAAGATGGAATTTGATGAAACTTTGAAGTGCTATAGTTTATACATTAGTATACACGTAGAGTACTTGCGAATGCGAAATCTACACGTAGATTTCGCATTCGCAAGAAGTCGCGGAAACAACTAGTAAACAGATAAAAATACAAATTACAAAACACTAAATGTATAACCATTTATTTCCACACCTGAGGCATTTTTCTTTATAACCCGCTGTCAGAAATGATTTCACGTTTGATATTTAAACTGATGAGGCAAATATTTGTGAGGGATTGCGGCCAGTAAATCTTATCCGACCAGGATTGCTCGCTCCGGTATGACGAGCATGCCAGTATGAACTATGATTAACGCAGCAGTTCAGTAAGGAGAAAAATGGCGCATAGCGACGTTTGGTGTGGAATGCGGCGCGGATGACGAGATAATTAGCTTTAATACGAGTTACATTTGAAAATAAAACAAAGTTATACAAATAAATAGGGGATAAACTCGCCTCTTTGTATAGTATGTGCTATTGTAACCTAAATTGTATTTATTAGAATTTTTGTCTGTCTGTCTGTCCGTCCGCGCACAAAGTCGCGGGCACAGCTACATACACAGGGTAAATAAATAAAATTGTTTTGTCTGTTTGTATTATTCAGATAACTAGTTTATAAAATGCGCGGTACATATACATACCAAAGTAAGATTTTTTACAATTATTGTCTTTCCGTTTGTTTGTTCCAGGTAATCTGTAGAACAGTTAGACCGATTTTGACTGGGCTTTCACTGGCAGATAGGTGATCGAATAAGAGGGTAAGTAGGCTACTGTTATTTTAGAACTATATAAAATATTTGAAGGACATTCGTATTCAATAATTTTCATTTTTAGATATTTCATAAATTCTCGTATTTTTAATGCAGCAACTCATGGAAATTTCTCGAAAATTCAGCCTATATAGACTGCATAATATATAAAAAGACAATAATATATTACATTACGTAATATAATTATTTATCGTCTTTGTATTTGAGCAAAATTGGTGTCCGTATTAGACGGTCTCGGGTTCGATTTCCAGATAGTATAGCCTATTTTATGGGTTTTTATTTAAGTTTTTTAAGTTTATCTTAAAAACGTAAGTGACAACATGTCTGAAATGATTTGGGCCCGATATGACAATGGCCTTGTCACCTGTCACATCATAGAACCTAATAACGTTAACCAATCTTGGGTGCATATGTACTCTCTGCCTACCACTTCATGGATATTGGCTTGACGATATCTATTTATCTTATCACAGCTTAATATTGTTTCACATTTTGATCATTATGATTATAAAATCTCCAAGACAATCCTTAATTAAGAGTTCGTAAACACGTTTAGGAGAGAAAGTGTTCTCATTCAAATGAAAGGGCTATCAGTATATGGATAATTTGTCGCATGTACTATTAAGTGAACAATTTATAACCGCGTGGGCGGATGGTGCACGCCATCTGTGGGTGGACAACGCCATTGACGAGAAGTGCCCTTCGCAAGTGCCGCCACCTACACACAGATAAAGCCTTTACGATCTGCTACAAAACCGCCTTTAATATAATTTAGGTTTGTTCCACTTGGTCCTTAGTTACTTCATGACACAATTAGAAGTTAGCAAAATCAAGAGATACCGACGAAGTGCGAGTCGGATTCGCGTATTAACGGTTCCATACCGAATCCACTACTACCTCAATAAATAGATAAATAACTCTGGACAAATTACAAAAAATCTGGACAGAGTAATCAAATTATATGCTTGTGTTATGTACTGCTGAAGATTGGAATTTACTTCCTAAAGCGATATTCCCTGAGAAAATTTGGGCATTTTGAAGGTCCAAGAATAAAATATATTAAAAACTTAATAAAATAAATATTAAAAGTATTTCTATGTATAATAAAAATAAGCATGATTTTTGCCACTTTTACGAATAACGGTTCAGACCCATTCGTGCACGAGTTCCACCCGCATTTGGCTAGTTTATTTTTTTAATTTTAATAAAAAAAACTTTAACGCAAAGTGGAACGAACCAAAACTTAACTGTATACAAACAATAACAACTTTATAGAAGTATTATCTGTAGGCATTTAATGTTTATTTTTAATGTGGATGTTAGTTTATAATATACGTGAAAGTTTATAATCCGAAAATAGGGCGAAACTTTTCCCGCTGGCTCGTCCTATTTGGCAACTATTTCCGCCCATATTTTATAGATAAACACGCCGGTATGTTCATACGTTAATAATAGAACTTCGACTTTTTTAAATGCTTATATTCGAGACCGTTTGTAAAACATATATGGAATTAACTCGAGTTCATATTAAACAAAATATATCGTTATGTTCTAACCCGAAGGAGGACATATGCACCTAAGATTAGCCAACGATATGAGGTCTACATTTTAAACAAAAACCACATGTAGGTACTTTTTTCCATATAACATATAAATGAAAATTATTTTTAAAATAGCATTTATCTTTAGTTTTTATTTTATACAATTATCGTATATGTATTGTGTATATAATATGTATTTTGTAGTTGTACATAGTCAACGAAACGTTTACAATGCAGTTGGTAAAAATTTAAAATATTTAGTGCATGTTGCAAAATAGAATTGTAATTTGTTTTTTAATAAATATCTTCTATATCTTCTATATCTTTATTTTTTAGTTAATGAAATAAATAGTATTCACTTAAGATAATTAACACCATTTGCAGTTTTTTTTATATATAGAATCAAAGAAAACGTTTTCAATGAGGTTGGTAAAAATTAAAGGAATATGTAACTTTAAGACTGGTTTATACATTTCATTGAAGAATGTTTGGACTCACGCTAGACCAGTTTAGTTATTTACTTAATTGTATCAAGTCTTACATACATGAAACACGCAATTAATGTACCAAGGAGAAAAGACTGTAAATAGGCCTAAAAGAACATTATTTTCAAAACCATATTTGTTATCGCGAATGCCCCTGTGCTTGTCCAATTCTCTCTTGATGGGTTTTTTTAAGACAAACTTTGCCTGCGACTCTAAATAAAAGTAGTCTTAGCTTTTCCTGATTACATCTGCTGTCTAGTAAATAAAGATTAGCGAGTACAAATAGACAGGCAGACAAAAAATCTAAATGACATTATTTTGAAATATATAAACTTACATAACAAACCTTGTAAACTTACGTAATAATATGCATTTAGTAAAAAGTGTTTTTTAATATTATGTACAGACACTCCAATTTTATTTATTTGTATAGATAAATGAGCTTAGTGTCCACCCATAGGGTGTTTAGAGACCCTTAAACTTAAGACAGTCGTAATTAATAGGAGGGTGTCTGCTCGGTTTGCTGTATTCGGAGTGGGGTGCTATAGGAAAATATTTTTTCTTACGATAGCGTCGTTCTTAAACAATTCACAATTTCAGGCAGTTTCAGATAATGGCGAGCACTGACGTTATTGTGGCAGGACTATGTAAGGCGGTGGTATCAATTCGGGCGAGTCGTTGCAAGACTACCACCTAGTCGATGTCACGGTGTTGTGACAATAGACCCTGTACTCGCCTCTTACGAGCCGCCTGGGTGGAAGGCAACAACGGAACCCAGACCAACATGGGGAATAATAATCAAGTTTAATTATTGCTGTTATTTTTTGCCATTAAAATAAATGATGTGGCACAACAATGACTTTATTACCTAAATGATGATGACGCTAGCACACATTTTTCATAGAAGGGGACAAATGAAAAGAACATCGACTAAACGAGTCGAGGGGGATCTCTAACAACCATCGTATGACCGAAG
>DVZL01007478.1:0-10732 GCA_018236625.1 Lasaia peninsularis
TGGAGTAAGTCGACGAAAAAACTGCCGTACGTTAACGATTCTCGCGAACGCTGCCTAAATGAGAGCTTAAAAAATAAGTGACCACCCGTGTGAAGCCGGGGCGGGTCGCTAGTTATTACATAAAATTGAGCGTACATTTAGAAAGTTGCAATTACGCAAATACCTACGTTTAGGGAAAACGTTCAGAAAGTCATAAACAAGCAGGAGTACGTTCAGAAAGTACACAAGTATAAAAATCTGATTAGATGATAAGTGTTACAAATCACCGTATGATTGGCCCTGGCTGGTGGGTGGCCCTTTTTAAATTGTTACATCCTAAGGACACAATTGGCTGCATGCCTCGTGTATCCTCGTGATCCATTTGTAATAGTTGTCTAGTGATGGGAAAAAAATGGTCTTGGTCTCTCTTTGTCAAAAAGACCAAACACAAGAACATTCATGACAGCAAGAACAAAAACTAATATGGGTGGTCAAGATATGAAGGAATATTTATTATAGCTTGAACATAGTGTTAGGCTTCCTCAGATCCTTCAAATGAAACTCGTCAATACAATACTTAGATACAGAATATATAAGCGAACACAAGGATTTCCTGATGGCAAGTGACAATCGTGGCCTATAGACACCATAGTTGTTTTAGGTGCGTCGCTGTTTTGTGTCGATGACAATATATATTAATTTACACTGCATTTAATAGCACGATGCAACAACAACATAGCATCTATTATTAAAAGCTATTATTTCACTTGCAATGTATGTATGTAAGTATGTATGTTCGGGTGGAATCTTAGAACTCAAATTTGAAGTAGATATCTTCATCCGATTGAGCTGAAATTTTGTATAGACGTTTAGTTAGGATGACAATGCACGATAAGGTACAAGACATCATTCTAAATTCAATATGAAAGAAATCAGAAAAGTTATTTTTAAAGCACTTCTACAATATGGGTATCATATGAAAGAACAAGTTGAGAGCAACTCGCAAAATAAAAAAAGCTTTTTCTAAAATATTTTTCATCAGAATATACGACTTGTGTTGTGATAAAATCGTAATAGCATTTAATAAAATTAATAAAAAACCTAAATAAAGGTTAAATTAGTAAATAGTAAAATTATGAATCAATACGCAATATCAATACCAAGATTATATCAGTCTTGGTCTTGTGTTCGCATTGTCCATCACTGGTTAGACGTTTTTGGCGTCGAATTAAAATAAACGCCAAATATTTACATAATCTGTGTTGCGTGAGTTTTTTGTATTATAAGTTGCTCGGTTTTAACACATTTCTCATTAAAAACAGACTTTATAAGTAAACCTATGGTCACGGCAATATGATCATGTTTGTGGCCATAGACCAAGGCAGTAGTGTCGCCAGTTCAAGGCAGATAGTACACACTAGAAAGGCTGGCCTTTTGGATCGTCATAATACATCTGAGTGATTTCGATTACATCGAAGTTATTATCATAGATGTTATAGGTGCGTCACTGTGTTGTGACCGAGTTAGCAGGCTTAGTGAATAAGTCCATCCTGCCGTCCTGACTTAACTTTTATTTAATTAATACTAGCTGATCCGGCGAACTTTGTACCGCCTTATATTGACAACTAATAAGTTTATATGATAAAAAATGTTTTTTTGAGTGTTTTTTTATGTTACTTAAACCGTTTCTAGTATTTTTTCATAAATACCTTACTCGGACTTAGTCAAATACAGCAAAAGTAAAACAAAGATTTTGCATACTCCTAAATGGATGGTACGAAGTTCGCCGGGACAGCTAATAGGTGATAAATTATTAATGTCATGTGGAAAAATGATTTATAAAACAGATATACAATGCGAATGTATGACTGTAGGTACTAGATGACATTCCACAACCAAATACCTCGTGTATTATCCGAGAGTGGTGTCTAGTCTCCGAAATCGGAGTGTTTGTATGAAGAGAGCATTGTATGTGCTGTTCTGTTGTAGGAAGCTAGGCTATGTAGGAATCGTGACTCTTGGCACTCGACACCCTTTGCCTACTTCGCGAGAACTTGGCTTGAAGAAATCTTATACCAATCGTCAAATAAAATATCTCTCGGCATGGCGATTCTGATATCAATCATCGTGTAAATATCACAAGTGACATACAAAAATAACACCCCCTCCCAAGCGAAACCGATTGAATCTGTGAACATGCAATATCGAGTATTGCATTTATCTGTGTGAAGGTATCCGTTGCGAGTGTGGTCGTATCCTGTAAGGCACGGGGGGAGGGGGGGATCAGTCTACCCAACCGGTCTACACGCTGAGATGTACATTAGTCAATACCGAAACCGGTACCCGGCGAGCTTCTTGCGGCACAATAAATTTTTAATTGATCAAGCTTTGTCATTATTTCAGGCGACGGAAAAGCAATTAACTCGTTGCTTTATAATTTTAATTGAACACTTGAAACTAGTTTTATCTGGGCAACTAGTTCTGCGATGTGATATCTCAAAAATCGGCCATTTGCGGGTCGGACTCACTCGCAATGGGTTCCGTATCGAATATATCACTATATATTGTAAAATAAAGTCACTTTGTCTGTTCCTATGAACGCTTAAATCTTTAAAACTAAGCAACGGATTTTGATCCGGTTTTTTAATAGATATAGTGATTCAAGAGGAAGGTTTTTATGTATATAACATGTATAGTATACCCGTACGGAGACGGGGCGGGTCGCTAGTTATCTATGAATTTGAAGTGAATATAATTAGATATACTAAGAATATATTGAGCAACTACTTGTAAATATCGCGATCTAATTTATTAATAGGTGAAACAAAGACCTCTATTTACGAAAATTGCGGGGACGGAGAAGTATGAAATTTGGTACACTTATAGTTTATGTGTAGGAGAAGTGCAGTACGCTAATATTTTTCAATAATAATGCTTATCAAGTGCATTAAATCAATAAATAAAACACACACTACCATGCATTAGACACACACAAACACAAGTATTTGTTAGACACACATACTCTGTTGTCGATTTGTTTATTTTGTTTATCATTTAATGTTTTTGAAGGTTTTATATTACCGAAACGACGAAAGGATTTTACAAAAAATGTTTCAAATAGTTAATTAAATGATCCCAGATTACTTATTGTTACTGTCGAATTTTGACCATCGTGCGTCCACTAGTATAAATAACGACGTCTAAGGGCAGTAGGTCGAGTCGTTCGTTGTATGGAAGCCCCTTAAAATATGTATTTCAGTATTTGTTGTTATAACGCCAACAGAAATACATAATCTGTAAAAATTCAATTGTCTAGTAATTCTTAGTCCCGTTTTTACCCTTTGTATACAGATCTCTAAAAAACTGTCATAAGTGACATTAATTGCCGAGATTCACAAGCTTAAATATGTCACTGGAAAAAACTATCGGGTCGCAGTGTACCGTCAATATCACAACTATAGCTGCGTCCATGACTTCGTCTGCGTTTGAATTTTATCATGTTATATAATTCCAAAAAGTGGCCTAAGTTACTCCTTATTACATAAACTGTCTGTCATTGAAAATTCCGTCAAAAACGGTTCAGCCATTCCAGAGATTAGCTGGAACGGACAGATTGAAAAAAATTTAAAATCAAGCAATCTTATTATCACTGAGATAAACCTTACATAATATATAATTTTTTACAATTTGTCAATTTGTTACATAGGTACTATATAAATAAAAACCGACATCAATATACTAAGACATCAAAGTACTATGACCGCCTCGTTGGCCGAGTGGCTAGCGTACACGCCTAACCGCATCGACTAACCGCGAGGTTCGGGTTTGATTCCCGACGGCAACAGGCATTTGTGTGATGAACATAGCTATTTGTATTTCCGGGTCTGGGTGTTTATTATTTATTCTTGTATCTATTTAAGTATTTCTATGTATTAGTATCGTTGTCTAACACCCATAACACAGGCATATAATTTGCTTACTTTGGGGCTAGATCAATTTGTGTAAATTGTCCAGTAATATTTATTTATTTATTATTTATATGCATGTCATATGCGTGCAACATCTATATATTAATACGTGATGCCAAAACTTAGGACCCCTTTTTACGAAAATTGTGCGGACGCAGGAGCATAAAATTTGGCATTTATAAATTAAATTTGCACATACACTTATAGTTTATGTGCAGGAGAAGTGCAGAACGCTAAATTTTTCAATAATAATGCTTATAAAGTACATTACATAATTTAAATCAATAAATAAAGCATTACCCACACTACCATGCATTTCACACACACAAACGTTAGTATCTGTTACACGCATACATACTCTGTTGTCAAAATGTTTTGTTTGACATTTAATATTTTTTTAAGTTTTATATTTCTAAATAGAACGGTCAAGGCTTTTAAACAAACTATAAAAGAGTTTTCAATTAATTTTCGACCACCGGACGAACATGTTCATGCGCCACTTATTGTGTCTGTGTTAGTCGATCATGACGGCCAACACTAGATACAAAGTATTCAATCCGAACAACACCAACAACGTTTCTATTCCACAAACAATCCCGTCTACTTTTTTGCCTTTTAGTGTGATGAAAATAAAATCTCACGTGCGCTATAGCCATGTGCTAAAAATATTTAAAAAACTAAGAATATTTTCAGGGTCTTCAATATTGTATCTGAGTATCCGTATAAACTAAAACTTGGTTGGACAATTTTTAGACCACCTTTATAAATTATGTTCGAGTTCTTGAAAAGGAACTTTGAAGTTAAAAGTTTTACACCACGTTATGAAAGTTTCTAATGAGATTTATTAAAGGTAATCTAAAATAGAAATATACTCGAGAAAATATTTCTGATGCTATGCAGAAACATAAATATAAGTAAAACGTCAACGTCAATATATGGAGTTTATTTTATTATATTATATATTTAATATAATTTGAACGCAGTAAATATGTAAAAAATGACTTCAATTTTATGTTGCTTGTGTTCATATTTTAGAAAGTGTTGAACCTATTGCTATATTTTTTTATGGTATGAACAAACACACGGGTCTCCTGATGGCAAGAGACAACCGCGACATATAGACACCATAGTGCGCCGCTGCTCTGTGGTCGGACTGTTAAACCTTTTGTGCAAGTCTACCGGCTACCCTACCTTCCGGACCGGAACATGACACTTGTCATTATGGCGGCAGGAATAGCTAAGGCGGTGGATCCCTATCCGGGTGAGTTGCTGCACAGCACTCTACCACCAGGAGGGTTAGAATGAGCACTATCGTCTCGAGGCGATCGCGTCGTTTTGCGCGATTCGAAATGTCAAATTCAAAAACTTAGAACGAATTTTTGAGTTTGACATTTCAAGTCGTGCAAAACGACGCGATCGGGTCGAGACGATAGTGCACGTTGTAACACCCCAGTAGTCATGTTGGTAGTGACCCAGTTAACCATTTCTCGCCTCTTACGAGCTACCTGGTAAGAAGGCAGTTAGTCTATTCTACACAGAAGACCCGGATCAACACGGGGAAAAAAGTTTATACGAAACCACCTCTGAAGTATCACCTTTCATCTATACATCTATACAAAAAAATTAAAAATTGAAGTGCCTGTATGAAATATTAATTAAAGTAACTGCTTTTTACTAAATGCATCATATGTATGTTTACAAAGTACATATTATACCAAAACAAATTTTTTTTTGAATTTTTGTCTGTCTTTCTGCCTGTCTGTCTGTTTGCACCCGCTAATCTCTGAAACGGCTGGACCGATTTTGACGGCACTTTCACTGGAAGATAGCTGATGTAATAAGGAACGGCTTAGGCTTCTTTTATTTTAGAGTTTTATTTTAAAAATGTGTGAAATAAAAAATAAATAAAAACGCGGACGAAGTCGCGGGCACGGCTAGTACAAAATAATATAATAAAAAATTTATTGGGAATTAACAGAGTAATTGTGTGTCATTGTCAGTGACTGTCGTAGGTCCGCGTAGAGAGATGTTTTCTTAAGTATCATTTATGTAGGAAGTTCTTATATTTGCCTATTTTTCTTAAGTGTTAGTGTTTGTATGTATATAACATGCATATAAACTTTCCTCTTGAGCCACTCTATTAAAACCCACATCAATATCCGTTGGATATTTTTAAAGATCTAAGTATACATAGGGACAATAGTCTATTTTTAATATTAATGAATTAAAAGTAAAAACAAAACTTTTCAAAAAGGCTTTTATTTTAAAGCTCTAAGAAGGACAATGACGTGACATTATTTTGCGAGTTGCTTTGAACGAGCCCTTTCATTTGATGTCCATATTATGGAAGTGCATTAAAAATAATTATTCCTCCATCTTGGTCGGCCCGCCATATTGGATTTAGAATGACGTCGCGTACTTTATCGTGCATTGTCATGCAAACTAAACGTGTAGGTATACAAAATTTCAGCTCAATCGGGTGAAGATATCTACTTCTAAGATATCTAAATAGAGTTCTAAAATTCCATCCGAACATACATACTTACATGTATACATTGCAAGTTAAATAAAAGCGTTTCACTACATATATATGTATGTATACACGGTATATATTACCTACAGGTCATTTTTTATAATTTTGTCTGTCTCTTTGTTCCTTCTAATCCCTGCAACGGCTGGACCGAATTTGACGGGACTTTACTGGCAGATTTATGTAATAAAAAGTAACTTGGGACTACTTTAATTTTGGAAATATTTAAAATAAATTATACTCAAACGTGGGCTCAGCTAGTCTAATTTTATAAATGACAAAGTTGAGATGTAACTTTTGAAATCGTAACTATGGTCGAAGTGTTTAAATATTCGTGTTTTGTTTTTGTAGAGAACGAGATAAAGTTTCAATGTCATCTGCAACGTAGCACTCTTGACTTTCGAGATAAAGCACCGTCATACGAGCTTGTGCAGTTCAATGGCCACTTTCGTAAGTATGCAAAACTGTTACATATACGTCATAGAATAGATTCCGGTTGTTCACCTTTCAGTGTGTCCCAGAGCTGGACTAGTCTTTCCACAGTTAGTAAGAATATAGAGATCATGTTCCATCAGAGCGGGATACGCTTCTTAATAACTTGGATAGACGCGAGGTGGGTCCAGTGTACTTTGCGGAACTTGTTTCGGCGAAGCGAACTTCGCACTATTTAGGGGTTTCTTGGCATGGGAGAAGGGTTAAGGAGGATATGGCCTCTGAGAGGGAAAGAGTAACCAAGGGACTAGTAGGAAAAATGTATAGGGAGCTAAGAGAATATGTACGAGAGCGCGAACCCTGAAATATCAAAAATACACATTATTACTTAGGTGACGTTCGGAATGTTTTTTTGATGATTGGACTTAATTATTTTTTAAATTTTAATATTAAGATGTTTTGGAGAAATATAGCTCTGTAGTGTAACGGTACGGCTCTCGCCTGTTAAGTTAGCGTAGAGTCCCGGGTTCAATTCCCAGATCGGGCAACATTTCTTAAATGTTTTTCAGATTATTCTGAGTAAGAATTGCATTGCCTGCGGATTGGAATATGTTCAAAGTGGCGATAGGCTCGCCACCTATTACACGATGGGCCCTAGTAGTTTATGGTAGACAGGGTTAAAATAAGTCGGGTATAAATTAATATTTATACATAATATGATAATTAGTATTAGTATATATAATATATAGTTTTATAATTAATAAATAAAAATTAAGAGTAAAAATATTTGCACACCACATTGTGGTAGAATTTGGTATAATTAAAAACTTTTATTTGTAACAACTTTTAACAAACATGTTTCGCAAATAAATAATTTTCGTTTCATTCATATTATCCCCAAAGGGGAGGTGTGCTAGTGTATCCACGACTCGTAAGTCCAGTAGATATACAAGAACACACCCACGATTAGCCAAGGTACTAGGGCCCTGATGTACATAGGGATAGGCATACATAGGGATAGACAGGAACGGGAAGCGACTTTGTTTTATACTATGTAGTTATTATTCAATTTGTCTAATAGATGGTGACAAATGCCCATAGTTGTCTATTTACGAGACATCATCACTAAGGTGACCATACGTTCCGATTTGGGCGGCATTGTTCCGCTTTCAGGGTGTCGAGAACAAAAATGTCCCTATTTTATTATCTATTTCACATAACTTCTAAATGACTAAGCCAATTTTGTTGAAATTTTATAATTTAAAAATGCAATTGGACCCGGTAGGTGGCCCTGCTCTCGTTATGTTAACTACGAACTAACCGTGCGAAGCCGAGCCGGATAAGCTAGTAGTAGATATTTACGTAGAAGCATGACCTACGCGACCATATTATTATGACGGTCGTCCCAGTCTATTAACACCTTTTATTTTTAATTACATCTATGTATGTACGAACACCTGCTTTCGGTAGCGTAACACTACGGGGGTTATTATAAGAATCACCTGATCTATTATATTTTGGTTATATTTTTGTTTTCAAATTAATTTCATCGTAAAAGTTTATAGCGTATTGACAGTTTTATTAGGCGGAACACTAAAACACTTAGTTTTTAGACGCCTGGCTAGAGGTTTGTTATTTGGATTATCCATAAATAATACAAATTGATGTTACTCCAATTAAAGATTGTTATTATAATCTCCAATTAAGGATTATTATTATAAACCACCAAAAACATTTTCATGTAAATTATTATTATAATAATGTTTATTATTAAATCCCACATATTATAAGCCCCTGTGGCCTAGTGGTACGCGCTTGAGACTTACATTTCGGTAGTCCAGGTTCCAAGCCCGCCATATACCAATGGGTTTTTTTACTGAACATTTTCTGAGTGTAAAACATTGTGAGGAAAAAAGGATTTGTGCCCAATATGGCGACGGACTTACCACTTGTATTACATCATTAATGATTTTCGGCTGATCGTGGGTACATATTATGTACCTCTGCCTACTCTTTCGTGTATATGGGCATGATGATTTTTTTTATGAAATTGTGAATATTATGCCCGTTGAATTCTATTGTAAGAGATGTGTAGATGACTACGGGACAATATTATCGTATGCCATATGTTTTACTTCATGTTACATATCATATAAGGAATAATAATCATAGTATAATTTCATTAATAACTAGATGTGCCTCCGGCTTTGTTCGCGTTTTTATTTAATTATTTTATATCATACATTTTTGGAATAAAATTCTAAAATAAAAGCAGCCTAAGCCGTTACTTATAAAATTAGCTGTCTGCCAGTTGTTCTCTAGATTCTATAGCTTCATGTTTTGGGAGTAGTCTGGTGGTAGTAGCAACGTAACAAAATGTTACTTTACCGTTTCCGTTAATGTTACGTTACGTTAAGTTACGTTTCCGTACGTATACAATTCTAAATAATGAGTCTCTTTTTATCCTAATCTTGACTGCGAAGCTATGTCCTGTTAAAATTGGATCAGCTGTTTCAGAGATTAGCGGATATAAAACAGACAGATAGATAGACAAACGTTTTTAAAAGTGTTGTTTTGGTATGTGTAATACCTTGTAAATATACATATTATGCTCTTAGTTATTTTAATATTACATACTGACACTCCAATTTTATTTATTTGTATAGATTGTAAATGTAGTGTGATACAGTATGTATTACCTACTATAAACCATGAAACCATAGTTATCTGGAGTCAATCCTAAAGATTTATCCTCAATAGTAGACTACAGACGCCGCACTTTGCTTAACATAGACCAAACTATGTACGGGCTCGTACTATGTCAGAACACTTGCTTGATATTTTAGTCTTTTTTTGTGATATTGGAAGGCAGACAAATAAGCAGACGGATTTCCTGATGGTAAGAAATACACGTCACCTATAGATATCAAAGGTGGAAATGGTGCGTTGCCAACCTGAGGCTGGGATATTAAGCCTCTTGCATGAGTAAGTTTACCGGCTAACCTACTCTCTAAACCCGAACACAACAATGGCGAGCACTGACTCTATTCTGGCAGGAATAGCTAAGGCGGTAGTGCCAATCCGGGCGAGTCGTTGCAAGACTCTACCACCTAGTCAATGTCATTTTTCTTTCAAAAGTCAGCGTTTTTTAGGCATCCACCATCACAGGTTCTGCCTATTTGTTGTATTACGTCATTAAGTGTCAATATGTTGTCCAGTAAGTGAATAAGTGTATTTTGTGCAGTTGAACGTGCAAAGTGCGAGCAATGGCGGCGAGTACGGCGTGGGCGGTGTGGGCGGCGTGGGCGGCGTGGGCGCGGCAGCACTTAGCAGCGGCTCGGCCTCCTCGGGCGCGCAGTCCCCCGGCTCCCCGCCACATGCACATGCGCTGCCCCTGCCGCAGCATGCGCACGCGCACCTCGCGCACGCGCACGCACATGCACACGCGCATGCACACGCGCACGCCCACGCGCACCACTCTCCTCGGCTGCGGACCAAAGAGGAAGACCTCTCCGCACACGGTCGCGCCAGCGCGGATGGTCAGTCTTCACATAATTTTTTTAAATAAATGAATGGTCTAAAAGTTTTTAGTTTAGTATTCTATGTTATAAAATAAATAATAATAAATAAATATTAAATATTACTGGACAAATTACACAACTTGATCTAATCCCAAAGTAAGCAAATTATATGCTTGTGTTATGGATGTTAGACAATGATACTAATACATAGAAATACCTAAATAAATACAAGAATAAATTTAATAAACACGATGTTATCATGATATTACTTAAAAAAACCAAACAAATACGTCAGAGGCTGC
>DVZL01007479.1:0-10732 GCA_018236625.1 Lasaia peninsularis
ACACGACAATGTCATTATGGCGGCAGGAATAGGTAAGGCGGTGGATCCCTACCCGGGTGAGTTGCTGCACAGCACTCCACCACCTAATCAATGTCACGGTGTTGGTGACAATAGACCCTGTGCTCGCCTCTTACGAGGTGCAGTTGGCCTATTCTACAACGGAACCCGGACCAACACGGGGTAACTGTACATATGCACCGACTGTTAGCCGTCGATATATTACGTCACAGACAGGTGGCAAGTCCGTCGTCGTATCGGGTATAATAAAAAAGTTAAACAACGTCATGTTTCTCAAATAAACTAAAAAAATAAGTTGCCCTACCCGGGCTGACCCCGGGACCATATGCGTTAAAGTTGGATACCGACTCTACTCGATCGCAGAGGCAATAATATAATAAAAGAAATAATAATTATATCAAGATTATCGTGGGCAGCCGACGAAAACTAAATATTGATACACACTTAAAACTCGTTTTTTTTGTATATAAGTTCTATAAAATTGAATCAGTGAAAAAATAAACAAATAGTTCAGATTTTCTGTGACGTATGTTAGTGTTCCCGTAAACTTAGCACCCACCTAACTAAGTGCTCGCATAAATACATACTCTTTGTTCTTTCATGAACAAAAGCGTCCTCGCTCCACGCGGTAGCTCAAATGCAACATGCACATGACATTTTTATTGCTAACTGAACCAATTTGAATCGGACCTATTGATCTATATATTTTCAAACAAAAATACTACTGTTTTGAACCTAGCTTTGGAAATTGTAATAATATAACTAGATATTCTGAGAATATATCGAGTGATCGGATTATTGTATGGAAGCTTCCATTAAGTATTTATTTATTTTTTACATATTTAAATATTTTAATATTTGTTGTTGAAGTGGCAACAGAAAGACGTCATCTGTAAAAATTTCAACTGTCTGGCTCATGAGACTGCCAAGTGATAGTTAAATAGTTAGATAGATAGCGTCTTAATAATAGCGTTCCGATTTTACCCTTTAGGTAGGGAACCCTAACATTTATAGTATTTTTAATTTAGTATTTACTATGTGAAGTCTAAAAAAATTAAAGTCTAAAATGTCTAATGTTGTTTAAGCCCCGTTGATATATTCCGTATTTCAATGGCATCTACTACTTACTATAATCTACAAATTAAAATATAAAAACACGATCTCGAGACCTCCGTCTACACTCTCCGATGATAAATGTTTTTCAATAGTATTGCTTGTTATGATTCATAATTAAATAGTTCGACTTGATCAAGTGAATTCATTATTCATCTTTGCAGATAAGATCTATATTTTGTAATAACAGCCAACTTTCGTTTACTTTTCTCACCCTGAAACTGTATAACCATTACCGCAATTATTAATTATAATACTATTTAATTAAAAATATAACTATTAAACTAAATTTTAAGGAAATCGAAATATTTTTTTAGTTGGACAAAATTTTATAACATTGCGAAATTTTGTGAAAATCAATCCAGTAGTTTTGGAAACTAGACCGTATATGATATTTTGACATACAAATATTACATCACTTTGGAAGAAAAATATAAAAAAGTCTCAGATCAAATGTAATTGAGAAATATGAGCTATGATGTTGTTCATTTTACTGCCCAAGGAGTGTACAGTATTTTTATGCTCAACGGAGTCAGAAAGTGGCAACTTTGTACAGCGCAACAAAATTGTGCTTCCGCCGATTTTACTCTAAGAAAAAAGTAGCTACTTTTTACCCGGGGCCGAAAAATATCTACATATTTATTTGCTTTATTTAAAAAAATAACAGTAATGGTAATAACTGGTATAAGCAGCCTATATACTTTTGCCGTTAGAACATGTAAATAATATATTTATTGTTTAACCGTTGATGCACGAGTTACCAGGTTAGATTACCGGATAGGGTTACTTTTTATGAGTTTTCCCAGTTTACCTGAAAAATATAATATTGTTTGAGATTGGATATGTGCCGGATATAGAGAAGGACTTGTCACCTGTCCCATCAACCTAATGTCGTCCCAACGTAATATAGGTCTCGAGGAACCTAATGTCGTCGGCTAACAATGTGCCTACCGCTTCAGGGCGGGACGATATTTTACTTGTAATTTATCCGGTTTATAATTAGCAATATCTTGTAAATAATAGAGATATTAAATTACCTGTCATTAACAAATATACACGACAGACATTTTCCCTAAACTATTAATAGTTAGATAAAAAGTTTGTTTGGCCTTTCATTGCATGAACGATCATTAGTGTTCAGTCACGACTTTCGAGCGACGTCGACAGACTTTACATAAATTAGAAGAAATAGAATTATTCAAGTGTGAGTCAAGTTAACAATTGAGGGTTTCGTACGTTTTTTATATTTTTAATTGACTTTTTAGGAAATTGGATAAGGTTGATTGTTACATTACAAACGGATTTTGATGTTTCTTGTTAGCAAATACGTCCTATTTCAGAGGTAATATAAATCTCTATAATTTAATCTTAATTGGTACTTCTGATGGTAATGTAAACACATTACCACCAGAAGAGCCTGAGAGAGAGAGAGAGAGAGAGAGAGAGGAGTGAGCTTGTTTGTTGCCTTATCATATATAAAAAAAGAAAAAATACCCAGGCTACATGAAAATATCGCAGATTTTTTCTAGTTAAAACAAGTTTAAATTATTTTTATTACTTTCTTATCTGGAATTATTTGAAGTTTTACTTAATGACTTTTCATATACGGGTCCTTTTTATATTTGATAAACCGTTCATTAAATCTTGATGAATATGTCAATAAATTTATCCAATACTATATTTTGGTGCATAACGCTTATTTATATTTGAGATTTTTATAGCAAATTATGAGTTCACAAAACATATTAACACTATGACTGACTACACGTTAGAGTTTTACAGTAACTCTGACGAGTTCCTGACGGATATACACTGTTCCATCATTATAATATCAGTGTTGTCATGACCTAGATTAGTTAACCGATAAATTTACTCATGTAGAAACCTCAATCTGCAACTTAAGGTTAGCGAAGCATATATTATGTATTATTTTTTCCTTAACACCTGAAAATGCCTCTAGTTGTTTGCCTTTTAATCACATGAAAAAAATTACAGCTATTTATTAAAAAAATAGGAAGATTATTATTTATTCCTAGATTAGAAAAATATGTATCGGAATTGTATGATGAGTCACAAATCTGAGAAAACTTCTTGAAATAACTTTGTCTAAGTACAAAATGAATTGAAATAATATTCCATCTTTAATTATAACTTTAGTTGAAGCCGTAGTTTAAACCGTCAGCCATTTTCGTTTTAGTAGAACTTATTTGCTACTATCAAAATAACTTTTACCATTGAAGGTACTCTAATGGGAGCTACGGCGTAGCTGTCTTGGCGTGCTACGCGAGAACGCTACGATGCGGATGTCATAATTCCTTATTTCATTACTTTGCAGGTACTTCCGTCTTTATTGCAGCCTTAATTTATTTACTTTTATATTATTATTACTGTAATTAAAGCTTAAAAGTTCATATAAGATGGATTAGATTACAGAATGCTAAGCAGTAAATGTCTTGATCCAGAAACTTCCGTTCAATTTTATTTTATTTCCTCCAGGATTAATATAACACTTTTATAAACGATAGATTTAAACACAAAGACTTTATTAGAAACTAAACAAACATAAAGCTTTACTCATAAGTAACAATTTTCATATACAATACGAAACATATCCGGGGAGAAATTTACTGACCGAGCATAAAATATATTGCAGTGGGAGCTACAACGCTGGGTTTCTGTCAGCGCCTTAAAATAAAAGAAGTGAGATTTTGTAAACATAAACTCAATCATAGTTATATAACATTAATAAATAAATATTGTCATGCTCAGATCCCCGAAAAGGTAGGCTCTAATGCACCAACGATTTGCGGACGATATATTTAGGTTCCCTGATATGACAGGTGGCAAATCCTTTGCCATGTCAGGCACCAATTCCGAGTTTTCCCACGATGTTTTCCTTCACATAATAATAATTGATGCCCAAAGTTTTTATTTATAAATTTCTCATAAATTATAAATTCCTCTACTATTACTAAATAATAACAATTGTTTAAGGAATGAATTCTGGTGACCTAGTAGTTTTTTTAATTCAACCATATACGTATATATAAATATGGTAGATTCATTTTTTATTTGAGCTCACTAAATCCTCGTCCAAATGCAAACAAGAAATTTGTAAACATTAGTTAGATCCATAGAAGCTCAATATTGTAATCTCTTTGTTAGTGAAATAAGGGCTAATGAAGGAATCTGAACTTTGATATTTACATTTAAACTTTAGTAGAATATTTTGGTTTAAATAGAAACAATATAGTATTAATTAACGCTAATTGAAGTATAGCTGAGAATTTTGTTTCTTATATAAATGTCTGTCCTTTCGGAAATTGAACATGAAACTCATAAATCATTAGGATTGCTAAAGACACTCGTGAAAGCATTACACGGTCACGCTAACAGTGGTTTCTAATTTTCAAGTATAATTATTACAGTATTGTATACAGCGACATGTATTATATACATAAAGGTTGCTTAAAAACAAACTAAGACGACTATAAACGGCAGCACATTCTTAGTTTTTTTACATTTTATTTGTTTGTTTGCCTGTACCAAGGCCGCGACACACGCCGGAACTACAAAACGCCGATTGCGATTGGGATGGGATTTAGCTAGCCATTTTTTAATGTTAAGAGGATAGTATACGTTTGCTTATTTGGTTTCGATGGGAGAGGGGATAAAGTCTGTATAAAAACTTGGGTATAATTCATTGACGCACAGCCTGCTTCATACTTTTTTTTATAAAACATGTTCCCGCAATGTAGCAATGAGTTTTTCTAACTTAATTACACTTTTATGAGTGCTCTTTTTATAAGGAGATTTCTCATTTTATGAAGAAAACGGAATATTCGATTTTGACCTAATGTAGGATAAGGCTAGGACAAAGAAAAATTAAGAACATACTTTACAAACTGTCTTCTAAGTTTTTTAATTATTTACCGACATACCAACTTTCATTATAATATAGTATAATCCATCTGTCACAAGTTTCAACCCGAAGTGTACAGGAACATTTGAACGTATAGGACCCCGTAAACCGTATTTTAGACTACATCAGGAAAGATGTGTTAATAAAAGTAACTGTCACTACATACGAATATAATATCAGAAAAAGAAATTGGAACAAAAGCATATTATATATCTAGGTTAGTAAATTAAAGAAATGTTTTTTACTGTCCTAGATTTTTTTGTTATTTTTCTGCTCAACGAATTAAAAAGTTATAATGTCGTATAGCGCAGCGGCAGCAAACTTTACCCACAGGCCATCACTAAAATAGCTGACTAAACCACGGACTAAACTGCGAACTACAGCTAGATTTTAGTTCTATATATATATAGAAAGATGGATTTGTTTCTGTATGATTTATTAATCATAATAAAATACTTTTATGTAACTATCCATCTTAATATTTATTTTGTAGCATTGTATTATGTTCATCAAAGCCTAATTAGTTTAGCTAAAAGGTAACACGTCATGCATTTACTGTTAGGCGGTACGAAGTTCACCGAATCAGCTAGTAGATCCATAAAAACCTAGTAAAAAGGAAATTGAAAAATAGATTTAAAAAGCTGGTAAAAGGAAATTGAAAAACATTTAGATAAGGTTAGATATATTTCATATTCGTATTTAATAAAATGTTACAAACAATATAATGGTGATAGCCAATAGTACGAAAAATGTCTACGTTCAAGTGTTGCTGCTTTACTTGCCTCCACAATAACAGTAACATGTTCCGACCGAGGGTAGGTTGGCCAGTTCAATTTAAAGTGGGCGGTAAATATTATGTAAAAAAATGCGTAAGGTGGCATTTAAATAAACGTAAGATTCACTGGTACATCCTTATTCCCTTCGGTAAAATGCTGAATTGCAAGTCAATACTATAAGTACATACAATCTGTAGCTTTCCAAGTTTTCAGCCAGTTCTATACGATTATCACTGCGAAATAACGGACCTGGTTTCTGCCCGCCGGTTGGTTTTAGTGAGAAGATAATAATATTCCAGCTCCGGGTCGTACCGCCCTTCGTCAGAGCCCGTAAAGTCGCGGTACAATTACAATAATTTAGATAAAATAATAAACTGAAGTATTTTTTTTATTTTTTTAATTGGATAAGACAGCAAACAGAGGTTATAGGCACATCACTGTCCGTGGTTAGGTATTAGGATGTATGTGCAAGACTACCGGCTAACCTACCCTCTGCACAGAAACACGAATATGTCATTATAGCTGCAGGAATAGGCAAGACGGAGGATCCCTTCTTGGGCGAGTTGCTGCACGGCACTCTACCACCAGTGGTCACGTTGTAAGTTTACTTATGCTCGTCTCTTACGAGCTGCCTGGTAGGGAGGCAGACAGTCTATTCCACACAGGAGAACGGACCAACAAGGGGGAAAAATAGAAATATGCATAACTAATAGTGAATAAACGGTTTCACTTCCCAAAAGGAGATTATAAAGATTTTTATAAGTAACGGGAAGTGAAAACTAACAGTATGTGTGCAAGTGCTTAGAAGATATTTCAGAAAAACGATTTTCAGATTTACGAGGAACGTTATAAGTGGTTAAGCATTGAATTAGAACATTAGTAGATCAAAGGCGCCAAATTTGTTTTACAATTTGATTAACGACAGTCTCTCTTAAAAATAAAATTTATACAATAAAAATATGAGTGAAGTTAGCAAAAACTAATTATTTTGTTTTAATTTTCTAAATATCTGCATCCGCACATAGCAGATTTTAAATGAAAACATAATACATACTAGCTGTGGGTTGCGGCTTCGCACGTGTACTACTAATTCTCGCTCGGGAGTCCGTAGATATACCATATTTTTAACATATCTCTGCTTTCATTAAAATTAATACAGCTGTTATGAAACGAAATCGGAGCATACATCCAAATTTACGCATTTCAAACTTTGATACGAAATTTAATAAAAACATACGACCAATATTATTCTACTACTACTTTTAATGCTTTGCTTTGTATGTTGTTTTTTTAAGTTTTTTTATTTGTATAAAATATATTATTTCCACCCCATATATACGATTTTTAAATAATATCTACTGTTTATCTTTTAACAGTTTTGTGAATCTTAAGAAGCCCTTTCACTATCTGCACATTATTTACTTTTCAATTTAATAACATTATTTTGTTTGCTTTTAATAATATTTCATTTTAATATGTATTTTGCATTTTGTTTTACCTTTTAGCTAAATGTAGTCACAATACGAGTCATAAAATCTATATTCTGTTTCCCAAATCATCAAGTTATCGTTAATGAGTTATACTGAGATAAACTTATAGCAGATAACTTATCATTACACTTACTTTTTCCAAATATCGAGTACACCTAAAAATACACTACACAATCATAAGTTCAACAATAATTCGGTCATAAAAATAAAAGTACATCACGTGAATTCCGTAAAATCATACTAAAACGTTAAGATATCGAAATACAAACACGTGTTAAAAGCGCGGGAAATAAGAACATCCGCCTCACAACCATCCCTGTGTATGCTTCAAAGGATACTGACAGCGACCACATCCCGCCCAAGCGACCCGAGCTCGGGCTCACTACAGGCTGCCAGCGTTTTCTTGTTCTTTCCCTCTTAACGAAAAATATACTAATTTGCTGACTTCCGGTGTATTCTTATAATTATTTCTGAATTTAGCGTTAAGTAACTCTATTGACTTCATTAATGTGTCTATATATTGTATATTAATTTTAATCGCCTCTGTGGTGTAACGGTACAGATGTCGCCTGTTGAGACTGTAGCCATATAGGGTCCCGGGTTCAATTCCCAGATCGGGCAACTTTTAAGAAAATGTTTTTCAGATTTTTCTGAGTAAGCATTACATTGCTCGGGATTGGAATGTGCCCGAAATGGCGATAGGCTTGCCGCCTATCACATCAGGGCCCTAGTACTCGTGGGTGTTCTAGTATATCGACTAGACTTACGAGTCGTGGATTTACTAGCACTCCTCTGCCAACCTGATAATAGGCGTTAAGGTACTTTTTTTTAATTTTTATTGATCACTATGATCCTAACATACGAGCAACCTAAATACAAAATTGTATAGCTTTAGTTTTGGCTTTAATAAAAAATTTCATCTTCTATTGTAGATTCCTTTTATTGCAAAAAATATACTGTATTATGTCTTTATCGTCAAAATTTAGGGTCCAACACTATTTCTGTACCGAACTTCTCTATATTCTTTTTTTGTTACTGTTAAATAATCTAATATATAAAAGAACAATTTAACTCGAGATCTGCTGGATCAATTTTCATGATGTTTGATTCGTTGTATTTGTCTCCGCAGTCCCGAGTAGCAGAATAGATCTTAAAAACATAAATAATTATGAAAAAAGGAATTGTATTCGATAAATGATTAATGCATGTCAAGCATTTGTTGACCATCCTGTCAAATACTGTAAGTAGGTAATTATTGACATTTATGTATTGTCTGTATTTTTAATCAATTAAGAAGGTTGAAAAGTGCATTAAGCAGTTACATAGAAGTTCTTCAAATTATTATGCGTCCGTACAGATATAATGACAAATGTTTAGCATTTTGTGTAAATTAAAGTTTCTATTTCCGAAAACAATTTCTAAGGTTATTCTATAGGATTACGAAAAATTATTTTTTGTTTTTTTTTTCTCTTTCCGTATGTATTATTCATCATAATAAAATATTTTTATGTACCTATCTATCTATATTAATATTTATTTTGTATCATTTTATTATGTTCATCATAGTCTAAATTTAGTTCAGCTAAAAGGTAACACGACATACATTGACTGTTAGGCGATACGAAGTTCGCTGGGTCAGTTAGTTAATTATAAATATGCAATAAATAAATTAAACTACTATAATATATCTGATCCCTCGCATGTGCAATGCGCGGTTACTCTTTAACCGACAGCGTAACGCAAGGGAGCGTAAAGTATTTACCAATATTTGTATTGAGATCAAACACACGGGTGATTTAATTAATAAGATAGAATAGCTTTTTCTTCACACAGTCCGTACAGGAGGGTCTTCTGACACGTCTATATAACTCTAAATATATGCATACATTTTTTATTTATTTGATGGTGGAACCTTCATATTAATGCCCGTGAAAGAATGACTTCATAACTTAATAGACAAACATTGTTATGTGACTGCTGAGTAATAGTTTTTCAACCGCTTCTATTAACGAAAACATTTATAATTTCTTATTTTTCGTTGCTTTATTTACATATCTACTTTATTATATGTCTGTTAAAGCTATTGTATTAGTAAGTTTTCTGGTTACACTATTGTTTATAAGCGAAACATGAAAGTTCCGAACTCTTACGTTATGGTAGCAAAAATAAGAGAGATATCAAATTAGGTTAATTATTGTGAAACTGTTTTACCTAATCATTTGTATCTATTCTAATATTATAAAGAGGAAAAATTTGATGGTTTATTTGTTTGTATTGAATTGATTCTGAAACTAGTGGACCAATTTTAAAGAGTCTCTTACCATTAGAAGCTGACATTATCCCTGATGAATATAGGCTACTTTTTATCGCGGGAAAATTCTTCATTCCTACGAGAAAACGGGTAATGGGGGAACGGGTGGTAAGAATTATCTTTCCGTGCTTATCTATTTGACATAACTTCTAAGCTGCTGAACCGATTGACTTGAAATTTTATATGGATGTTTCGAAAGGTTTCCTGTATGATTTCGAAATACAATCGGACCCGGTAGGTGGCGCTGTTGTCATTATGTCAACTACAAACTACCCGTGCGAAAACAAACAGACTAAATTACTTTATGGAGTTGGAGACAAACATATGGCAGAAAACCGGTTATGCCTATTTTACTAAAATCATTAAATACAGTGTATTTGTTTTTCTCTTTTCATTTTGAGAGAAAATCTTGTTCATATTTAAAGCTACAAAAACGTACAAGAAGATGAACGAAAAAGTTGTTAGCAATAATTTTAATTAAAACACTCCATATTTATAAAAAAGTTTCAGAAAAAGTTGGTCGCTGATTTTAAATACGCTTGAACTTTGACTAAGCCTTAATTAATTAGCACATTCCGTAGCTTCACGAATTCGGCAACTCAATAATATTTAGTAGAATTATAAATGAAGGACTGTAGGGTCGCACTTGTTGAATGTTAAAGTTTTAAGTAGTAGAGTTTGCGACGACTCGCCCGCTACCACCGTCCTGCCTATTCCTGCCTCTATAACGTCAGTGCTTGTCGAGTCAAGGATAACAGAAGGTGGGTTACGAAAGTTATGTCTTTAGTTTATTCTCAGTTTTAGTCTTTCTCAAGGTTACGTATTCTAAGGTTAAATATACTAAACCTCTGCTATCCGTTAGTCTGTTTGTCACCAGGTAATAGCTGTATAATAAAAAGTTTACAAGTGACGTGCTTCTATTGCCGCTAAAAATAATATCTAATACCTTTAAACGAACAATTCTTGTATATATCAGCGATTTCGGTAACGGCTCACACGATTTTCATAAAATTTTGTATGTAGGGGGTTTCGGGGGCGATAAATAGATCTAGCTAGGTTTTATTTTCAGGTTTCTTTTATTAATCGTGTTTTCATGGAATAA